>OZ024903.1:2026070-2101070 GCA_964017125.1 Flabesymbios commensalis | reverse complement strand
TTTAATGCATCGTGAGGACTTAAAGGGCTAAGGGTTAAAGATAAATACAAAGATTAACAGTATTGCTCATACATTTCCCCTTGGGCGACAAGGGTAGATAAAAGACAATGAAACGATAGTTTAGGATGAGTTGAGCTGAGTTGGTGACAGCTGTCACATCACAAGTGTGTGATGCCCTACATCTGTACATAGCTGTCACTCAGCTAGGGAGTCATGGCTTCAACCATACAAAACAGGTAAATATGTTTTGCATGGAGCCACCTGTAGCATGTATGAAAACATAAACCGAGCAGCGCAATATTTTGATCCAATGTTGGTTTAATGATCGCCTACCGCTACAATGCTGGCCCAACATTATATCAACATTGGTTAAACGTGTCGTTTTTGCTGAGATTCTTACATAGACTTAAAAGAGCGTATATTTTTTTGCTGTGAGTCATATCGACTGCCAATGTCGATTTCATTAAAATAAGTGGATCGTCCCGATTCAACATGAACTGCATCAGTTGTAGGGCCGCCCTTATGTGCATCACTGTCAAAACAACACAGAGCTGAATCCTTCTGGAAGTAAATATTATTGATCAGTGAAGCGAAACCACTCAGCTGTTCGTTCGTTCGTTCGTTCGTTCGTTCGCTCGTTCGCGCGTTCGTGCGTTCGTGCGTGCGTGCGTGCGTGTGTGCATGCGTGCGTGCGTGCGTGCGTGCGTGCGTGCGTGCGTGCGTGCGTGCGTGCGTGCGTGCGTGCGTGCGTGCGTGCGTGCAAAACATATTAAGCGCCAATTTAGAACATATAAAAATCTCGCGTAAAAACAATGGCACAACGCACAGCACGGAATATAAAAAAACAGCTACAACCTGCCAACCCAGTCAACAATAGCACAGATGGTGTAAATGACAAGTAACAGGATCGTTAACATCTTTGGTTCAGTGTTGGCCCAATGTAACATCCATCGGTGCAGCATTAAATCAATGTTGTGCCATAAATGACCGAATATTAAGTGAATGTCTCGTGCATTGTTGACAAGGTAGCTTTGTTCTTTTGGTTGTCAGGTAGATTTGTATCTGTAGTTACATATTGGTTTACATGTGTTGTTCTGTTTTTTAGTTATCACCCGGCACATGTTGACAGTCAGCGTTATCCTCTGGAGAATAGACAACTTGTCGCACTTTAAGTGCTAAATCATTATCCGGTTAAAACTGACAACTCGTCACCTTAATCTCATTAACGTCTATGGACGTCAGATTCTGATGTCTAAAGACGGCCCCGCACTGAAAGAGTAAAATATTTATAATGGCCGTAGACCCATAACATAGGTATTCAAATGAAGCGGAAAGAGCTAATTAAGACATTTGTAATGATTTCAAATTGGAAAAACTCTTTGTTTTCCATAGTTTATACAAAAATGTTTGAGCGTAAATAAGGCTTAAGTTCAACAATATTCGTCGCTATTTTTAATGCGTTTGAAGCGGATATTTCTTACGTGATTCTGCGAAACGCAGTGACGTCACCGGAAGCCCTTTTGAATGGCTACTCGGTAAAAACAGTGTTATGTAAGCCCCCCCCCTCCATACTTCATTCTATTAGATTGCTAGGTGAAAACATTGCACACGTGATAGATAAGATGCGATAGCACGTGACATCAATCAGCAGTATCCATTTTGTGAAATCTGAATAATTTTCACTGACTTGAAGTGCTGACGCGATCCATAACTTCAAATCAGTGAAAATTCCTTTTGAATAATTTGGCGGTTAAAGGGTTGATACAATCACAGTCATAAGCGTGTAACATGATTTTGACAAACAATGACAAGCGGGGACTACAAAAGATAATGTCAGTCTTATCAGTGACAAACAGTACATGTATTGTCGACTGGAAAACCGTTAGACACTAAAAATCAGTACACAATAGACGATGGAAAAAGTGTTTTTTTCATAGGACGTGCACTGATGTTTCATGTTAAACAGTGAACAGGGGATAATTTCTCTGGTGCAGCGACGGAGTTTGCTACACAATGTGCGGCAAATGCTAAAAATAAAATGTTCGTGTAGCAGTTTTTACATGGAGAATAGTGCCTTGGCACATGCACGGCTGAAAAAATGTTACAATTTTTTCTGGAACATATTATTCCCTAAAGTACTTTTCACATAGTATGAAGCATTTTAACCCTTTCAGCGCGGGTCCGTATTTATACGTCAGAATCTGACGTATAAAGACGGTCCCTGCGCTGAAAGGGTTAAACTATTTCTAATGGCTGTAGACCTATAACATAGGTATTCAAATGAATCGGTAAGAGGTAACGAAAACATTTATGATGATTTCAAATCAAAGAAAACCCTTTTTCTCAAAGGTTTTCATAACAAAATTCAGCGCTTTAAGAGTTAAAGACCACGTCCCAGGTGTTGACGTCCACTTGAACTTAAACAAGTAGCTATATATATATAGTACCATAGACAGCACTGCACACTCCATGCCTTTGAACAGTTTGGAGCACGGTATATGTACAACCTCGCTGACAGACATTCGACCCGGCCTGGATTCGAACCCAGTACTTCGCGCCACAACGGTAGCGAATGAGCCATCAGGGCCAGCTAGGCTTGGAATGATGGATACAACTGAAACGCGTATGAACATGACGAGAGAAGGGGTGAACTCGGGTCAACTCGGGTCACTTATACTCTGCCCTCATCAGTGATGTGACTGACCAGTGATGTGGCTGACCTTTGGCCTGACTTGACCAGAGATGTAGCTGACCACGTTGATATTTAATTGTCAAGTCCTGATGGCAATAACAACCATGTAGTACCCCGTGAGAGCACTAGAATAACAATAGACACAGAAATATATCCTTGGTAATATAAAGTATGTGATTTCTTAAACGTATTACTTACTTTAACATTATTTAACCATGTAAGAATAAACAATGCAGATATGACAACACACCAACACGTATTAAACAGTTAAACACACATTTTATTCCCAATATATAATAATAACAGTGATTTGATTGGCTAATAGGACAAAATAAAGACGATGATTGTCGTGCTTGGCGATTGAAAGGTTAAAGATATATAAAGCATATAAAATATGGTGATAGAAAGTGGAAACGTCAAGTGCCAGTATATAATATGTAAAGTAAGCGTATGTTTTTTTCATGTGATGATCTACATTCTTCAAAATTACCAATTGAGCTTCAAATTACATAAAACATGTGTTTTTAAAATATAATTACATTTTGCACATGAACATGAAAAGGAGCATATTTCAACAGCTATTTTAGCACTGAACATGTCGTTGATACAAGTGTATATCAGGGTGTGGGGTATTATACTATCTAGAGTATTTTATAAAATAGATTCATTTTTCAGTATTTTTTTTTTTATGCTTGTCACGTGTCACATTAACCTTTACAGTGCAGGGATCGACTTTAGTCGTCAAAATCTCTTTAAAAATACCACTTATTGGAGGTTTTATGTCATTTTACCCCCCTGAACGCTTAACGAGCGTAATTACGCGCCTTTTTTTCACGAAAATCAACCTTTATAGCGTGCTTTCTCACAACCCTAAAATATTTGTATATAAACCATGGAGACCAAAGGGTTTTTTCGATTTGAAATCATCATAAAAGTCTTAGTTTGATTTTTCCGCTTCATTTAAATACATATGTTACGGGTCTATGACCATTAGAAATATTTTAATTCTTTCAGTGCGGGGACAGACTTTAGACGTCAGAATCTGACATCTAAAGACGTCAGATTCTGACATCTTAAGTCAATCAACGCGCTGAATGGGTTAACATGGCTAAGAGGCTAATACTAGTATCTAGGTATACTGTAATACATCCAGCTTTGTAACAAAGGGAACTAGCAGGTAAGGAAACCTATACGTATGTGCCATGTGCCTGAGGCCTTACTTAGCAGTTCCTGATACATTGATTTGTAATGTGTGACAGATTAAATCAGTGTGAGAACAAACTGTGTGATAACCCTCGTGGGACTAGGAATATGAACATACTGCTCTGGAAAAATAAAACGTTTACCGCTGTGAGGTAGTATAGCAAGACCTATATGACGGAATACTGTTAGAATTACTTAAACACTGTTAAATATCGTTTGACAGCTGTGTTTTTAACAATTATCTTTTGTAAACGATATAATGTGAATGTGTTACTCATGTGTTACTTCCTCAACCTCGATGGGAAAATGCACTTTACGACCTGTGTACTCTGCCGTGCGAAACCAAAAAGCAGTATATGGTCGCTTTACAAGTAAGCAGATACTGCCTCTTGGCTTTGCAGAACAGTACTATACGCCGTATTCAATGAGACGTATATTATTACACTCGTGGCATGGAGTACTTAAAGCGACTCAATCAGGCTAAAATCATCAAAAAATCTGTAGTTTTATTTTGGCTTCTTAATATAGCCATAGGATATCAGCATGTCCATAGACTAGAACTGCGTAAGTTATTTAATTTTTGTGCTGCGCATTTACCAGTTAGGCCAGATATAAAGACGAAATTTCCGATTTTTTATTTCGGAGATGCATGTCCATAATACAGGAATTTCGTCTTTATATATATCGCTTAACTGGTAAATGCGCAACAGAAAAATAAAAAATAAACTTACGCAGTACATATCAGAACAACTCCTGTTTACCATGTAGACAGAACGTCTGGATAGCTTCAATGTCCAACATTGGGCTAGCATTGGGCCAGCATCCTCTTGTGTCATGAGCTATCCCCGTCCATATAGATAACGTCTGCTTCACCTCGCTGTACTTACACACTGTAATAAATCATATTTGTCAAATAATGCCACTTTACCGGAACTCACACTGTGTTGACAGTCACGACTACCGGATTGAGTGCACAGCAAACACGGGACGTTGAACCAATGTTGGCTTAATGCTGGGCCAGCGTTGCAGCATTAAGCCAACATTCGATCAAAGTCTCGTGTTTGCTGTGCTGGTCAAGATCGACCATATTTACCGGCCATTTGGGGAAATAGCAAGTTTGAGCTCGTTTATACTTAACCCTACGACGCTGATATATTTCGTATAAAAGGTGTTTTTTTCAAATTTGAAATCAACATAAATGTCTTAGTTAACTCTTTCCGCTTCATTTGAATAGCTATGTTACGGGTCTACAGCGATTATAATTTTTTTCATTTTTTCCAGTGCGGGGATCAACCTTATACGGCAGAATCTGACGTCTACAGACGTCAGATTCTGACGTATAAGGTTGGTCCCCGCTGAAAAGTTGTGTGACTGTGGACATGGTAGACATGTGGTGGCATGTCAGCATATCATGTCTTATAACCTACTTAGCATGCTTAGCAACTGTATTTATGAAAAAACCTTGCATTTGCTAAATTACCATGTTAAATCGCACCAAAAGTTTCAAGCAAATGAAATGAATCGGGCTTTATGCCACCTTTGTGCACATATAGGCTAAACTGGGCCCGGAGAACCTCCTGAGGATGGTGAGATGATTGAGATGACACTGTCCTCCAGACACAGGACTCGAAATTCGAGCCCTGGCGGTCTGAGGACGAGCACGCTACCTCTCGGTCACGGAGGCTCCCCACAATACTAACTTTCACACGTTGATGGGGAAGAAACATTTTTGTTTTTTTCAAACTGAAAAGTTTCAAGCAACCCGTCAGGATTATGGCCAACTACATTATAGGTTTTGTAGAGCGCTTATTCTTCGTATTCGCTTACCATTATACGAACAATTTTTATAAAGCAAATGTATTAAGTCCACAAGGATAAGCAAATGTATTAGGTCCACAGGGACTCAAAATACTCAATATCCCTTTTACCTGTTTACTTGCATGTAATTAATTAAAAGTCTCGAAATGCAATTTGTAGTTAGGTCGGACCACCAGCACACACAACGCCCCAATGATTGTACTCAGATCGAGTCTCCAAACCACGCCCACTCTGTTATTTAGAAAATGTCGTGACTGAATGACGCATTCTGATTCGTTAGTGTACAATGATAAGGCTCACAAAACCTCATCGAAACAGCAACGGGCGATCAGGAACCTCATTGGAACAGCATTGACGATCAGGAACCTCATTGGAACAGCATTGACGATCACGCCTGGAAGAATTGGTGCAGCGATTTGGACCTGAAACGGTGCAGTGATAAACAGGTAAAGCTGCCTGTCTGGAGGGCGGGGGCCCTAGGGTAGTGGTTAGCACCGCTGCCTTTCACGCCAGAGTTCGGGGTTCGGTTCCCGGTCTCGGCGGTTTGAAAGAAACAAAAATGTTCCTTCCCCATCCACGTGTGAAAGTCAGTATTGTGGGGAGCCTCCGTGACCGAGAGGTAGCGTGCTCGGCCTCAGACCGCCAGGGCTCGAATTTCGAACCCTGTGTCTGGAGGACAGTGTCATCTCAATCATCTCACCATCCTCAGGAGGTTCTCCTGGCCCAGTTTAGCCTATATGTGCACAAAGGTGGCCTAAAGCCCGATTCATTTCATTTTGCCTGTCTGGAAAATCGGAAATATCGGGTTCGTCCCATGCTCTGGCATTCAGGTTTCAAAGAAACAAAAAGTATCTGCCCCGCTCACTCGTAAAGGATCAGTATTGTGGGGAGCCTGCGTGACCGCGAGGTAGCGTGCTCGGCCTCAGACCTCCATGGCTCCAATTTCCGAATCCTGTGTCTGGAGGGCAGTGTCATCTCATCTCATTTGTCTCGCCATCCTCAAGAGGTTTTCCTAGCCCAGTTTAGCCTATATGTGCACAAAGGTGGCCTAAAACCCCATTAATCATTCATTTTTACAGATGAACATGGTGAACGGCATAACATCATCACGTTTTATTCGATATCCAAGTGCATCATGACAATGTGCACTATGAAAACATTGAAATCGTAAGAGTATGTTTTTATTTTCAATGATCGGATATTGCCGTAAACAGAGTGCTGAAAACGACCTAAAAGGCTCATTCGCACATCAGAAGCGATTTAAAGTGAAGGCAAATCAGAATCTATTATTGTAATCCACACTCACAGATCCAATGATGTGGAAATCAATCAACTCAGGTTTCAAAAAACCTAGGTGTTTAAGCTGGACGAACAACAGAGAGTTATAAATCCCCATAGTTCGTGAATAGAATGCACGGCTCTCAAAGTAAATAGACAAACTGAAGACAAGTTGTGACAATGTTGGTTCACTTTATGCTCTGGCGCACTAGACACGACACGACATTACCCCAGCATTGGAACAACGTATTACCCACAAACACGAGACGTTGGCCCAACGTTGGTTTACTGTTGGGCCAACGTCGTAGACGGTGGGCCAACAATAAACCAACGTTGGGCCAACGTCGCATGTCTGCTGGGTATGTATAATCCCAGAAAACTTAATAAGATTATTTCAATGTCAGATTAATGTTGGCCCACCGTCTGCGACACTGGCTCAGCATTCATCCAGCATTGTATGCATGTCATGTATTGTCTGGGCATTAGACAAACAGAGAGGGAATGTAAATACGGTTAGACGTAAATATTTATGTTTGGTGACGCGTGAGGGAGTTACACAATACCACAGGTAGGGAGCGTGAATCACCCGATACCCAGCAAATACGAGGAATTGGCCCAATGTTGGCTTAACGTTGGCAGACCCTCCATTTACAATCTAAGTATCAGTCTTTAAATCTAAAGACAAGTATATTGACTCAATGCGACAAATTACCTTTGATATCAAAATGTCTGACATTGTTTACATGACCTGATGACTTAAACATATGAATAGAAGTATGGTTAGGTCATAATACGACTTGAATGTGCCTCTGAATCATCTAAATTATTATTTACATTCCATACACATTACATGGGTAATTCTAGTCATGTATGGCATACTCTTTATCAGAGAATCAGTCTCAGATTCAGGCTCACTTATTGTTATATGTTTAAACTATAATGACACGATATGGGATTATAATGCCATTTTATAGCAGCTTAACGGAAATAAATGAGCGTCATATCAATTTGAAAAAAAAAGATTAACTGATTAGCATCAATTTGAGAATGTTCACCCACTTGAAGTCTTGTCTAGCTACCGCGACCCACAACTTCAAGTGGGAGAAAATTACTCAGACCAAGAACTTTATATAAAGTTCCAAACATTCGCAAATCTTGATGTTTAATCACTCAAACTCTAAACAGACAACTTTATCAATTTTAGTGGTATTTATTTTGTTCGAAACTTGCTTGACACCGTATATATACTCTCACATGCTTAACTTGACTCAGGTGTAAAACCTGGTAGGACAGATATGTACATGTATATATACGGTCCTAGCAGCACTAGGGTTAAGACACGGATCAGTAGTCCACAAGGCTCATCAAATAATCTGTGATGTCTTAATAATGACAGAGGCGTTGACGTGGATCAGTCAGCATGGTCAGTGTGCTGTGGGCTGTGTGTGGTCGTGTGTGGTGTTAACCCTTGGAGCACTGATGACGATTGTAGTAGACAGAATTTATAATAACCCCTGATAACGAGCTGTTCACAGTGATATGCCTTCAATCTTGAAACACTGATATATATTGGGACCTAAATTTCACAAATAACATGAATTTTCAGTCCCTTAAAGGTGTGTGTCGCGGTAGCGAGACACACTTTTAAGTGGGTGAAAATTTAAATTGAAAAGCTCAGTGATCTAAGGGTTGAGGGCAAAAATAGCAACATATCCGGTGGCAGGTTACTTAACCGATGTTACGCATACTGTACATGAATTAACTCTAAATACAATACAGTTGAACAAAACAGCATGTCGTTCTTGAAAAAACTGAATCTGAATAAGTTATTTTCACGGTTGGCACATTGCGGATGCAATATTTTTACAGAGTTGCTTAGTAATACCATTGTGTCTGTGTAGTGTATATACTCCCTATTGTTGTCAGAGTAAATACTAATTTGTTCTCTTTGAAGCATGCCTACCAATAACTGTTGGCAATAAAACAAACTCAACAAATTTGTCCAAAAAAAACCCCAAACTGCGGGATAATCAACAGCATAAACTCGGTGTGCGTCAACCTATTTCTCAGTGTGTATAATTCCTGTTCTTATTCCGCATATTCGTCACATCAAAGTAATTATGCCTCTGGCTCTAGCAAAACAGATTGCAATTGTAAGATTTTTGCATTATTAACCGAGATACTGGATTGTGGCGCTTCTAAGCTCGGAACCCCGATAAGTTGGGAGCTGCAAAACTGCATTGATTGATTGATTGATTGATTGATTGATTGATTGATTGATTGATTGATTGATTGATTGATTGATTGATTGATTGATTGATTGATTGATTGATTGATTGATTGATTGATTGATTGATTAATTGATTGATTGATTGATTGATTGATTGATTGATTGATTGATTGATTGATTGATTGATTGATTGATTGATTGATTGATTGATTGATTGATTGATTGATTGATTGATTGATTGATTGTTTGATTGTTTGATTGATTGATTGATTGATTGATTGATTGATTGATTGATTGATTGATTGATTGATTGATTGATTGATTGATTGATTGATTGATTGATTGATTGATTGATTGATTGATTGATTGATTGATTGATTGATTGATTGATTGATTGATTGATTGATTGATTGATTGATTGGAAATATCAACGATACACACTGCTTTAAAATAATAGAAGAAGTAGATTAATATAATAAGAGGTATTTTGTTGAATGATATTTATATTAGATGTTCATCATGTTTATATTATACCAATACTGTGGTCAAAGTATGGATGTAATGGAGGAAAACACTTGAGTCTTTAACAAGAGAAGCCTTGGTCAGGCACAGCACGGGGTCCAGGAGAAGTGTCACTCATGTGGTGATCTCACATATAAAGCCGTGTGCCTCACTGGTCAATAGAGAGCGAGAGAGGACGTTTAGGGGGGCCACCATTCAATCTCCAGGCGGGAGGGGGGGGGGGGGAGGTGGTGGAGTTTCTTTAAATAAATAATTTCGTGCGGACTCTGCGTGAAATAAATAATTTACTTCAAGAACTGTTCTATTTTATAAACATATAAACATATAATAAAATTTAAAATTTTCAGCTCGCCGCCGAGCCGGGTTGAAATAAATAACTAGTCCGCGACAAAAACTCCAGCCCCCCCCCCCCCTCCTTGGAGATTGACTGGTGCCCCCCTCAGCATTTCTAGGGAGAGGATAAAGTGAAGCACGTCATTCAATGCCATAAAGAACCCTTAATACTCTGAGATACTACGCCGCATTCAACACCACATGACATTTTACCCCACAAGGGCGGGGGCCCTAGGGTAGTGATTAGCGCCGCTGCCTTTCACGCCAGAGTTCGGGGTTCGGTTCCCGGTCTCGGCGGTTTGAAAGGAACAAAAATGTTTCTTCCCCATCCACGTGTGAAAGTCAGTATTGTGGGGAGCCTCCGTGACCGAGAGGTAGCGTGCTCGGCCTCAGACCGCCAGGGCTCGAATTTCGAATCCTGTGTCTGGAGGACAGTGTCATATCAATCATCTCACCATCCTCAGGAGGTTCTCCTGGCCCAGTTTAGCCTATATGTGCACAAAGGTGGCCTAAAGCCCGATTCATTTAATTTCATTTCATTTTTATTTTACCCCACAAACCGCTAAATTAAAGAAATTTAATTTTCACTTCTTGAAGTTGTGTTTCGCTACCGCGACACACAACTTTAAGTTGGTGAAAATTATTCATATAATTCTAAAGTGAGACCAAACATTTGCAAATCTTCATGTTTAAACACGCATTTTGATCCAGGAGGTTCTATTAGCCCAGTTTACAGGGCTTAACCTGTATTTGCACAGAGGTGGCATAAACTCCATCCATTCATTCATTTCGCAGAAGATGTTATATTATGATTAAAAAAAACCCAGTATAATATGAAGATAAAACACTCAAAAAGCGTATTAATCAAAGCAGCTACATCGTCCTGAACACGCACGTCTGATCGTGGGCCCACTCGCGTCGAGAAACAATGATGAGGGGAGGGCGGTCAATATGCGTGTGAATATTATATTATTAAAGATAATCAACGACATACGTCGTCGATTGTCGTTAATCCTTTCAGTGCGGGGACCGACTTTATACGTCAGAATCTCACGTCCGTAGACGTCAGATTCAGACGTATAAAGACAGTCCCCGTACTGAAAGAATTGAAATATTTGTAATGACCGTAGACCCATAACAAAGGTATTCAAATGAAGCGGAAAGACCTAACTGAGACATTTATAAAGATTTCATATTGAAAAACCCTTTGGTCTCCATGGTTTGTATAAAAGGATTTCAGCGCTTCAAGGGTTGATCCTAATGACTGATCTCCATCTATATATTACAGACACACTGCTTCCCTGAGCATTTCAAAGCTTTTTCCTAAGATGATGAAATAGATGATGAAATAGGAAATATGTTCAATTTCATGGAGGAAAATATGTGTTATTTCTCGAAAAACTCGCATGGACAACAACCACAAATTGCAAAAATGCCCACGAGGGAGCGCCAACGAGGGAGCGCCCACAAGGGAGCCACGAGGGAGCGCCAACGAGGGAGCCACGAGGGAGAGCTCACGAGGGAGCGCCTACGAGATTTCGCCCACGAGAGCGCCTTAGAGAGAGCGGCTTAGAGGGAGCGTCCACGAGGGGACGTCCACGAGGGAGCGCCTACGAGAGAGCGCCTACAAGGGGGCGCCTACGAGGGAGCGTCCACGAGGGAGCGCCTACGAGGGAGCGCTTAGACGGAGCGCCTACGGGGGAGATTCCACGAGGAGCGCACACGGGGGAGCGCTCACGGGAAGCCCCTACGAGGGAGCGCCTACGAGGGAGCGCCTACGAGGGAGCGCCTACGAGGGAAAGCCCACAAGGGATCGCCTACGAGGTAGCGCCTACGAAGGAGCGCCCACGAGGGAGCGCCCACGAGGGGGCGCCTACGAGGGAGAGCCCACGAGGGAGCGCCTACAAGGGAGCGCCTACGAGGGAGAGCCCACGAGGGAGCGCCAACAAGGGAGCGCCCACGAGGGAGCGCCCACGAGGGAGCGCCCACGAGGGAGCGCCCACGAGGGAGCGCCTACGAGGGAGCGCCCACGAGGGAGAGCCCACGAGGGAGCGCCCACGAGGGTAAACCCACGAGGGAGAGACGACGTCCATCATGTCTATGCCACAGGTCCAGCATTAAAACTACCGGATACGAATATAAGAAAAAAAATGAAATGAATCGGGCTTTAGGCCACTTTTGTGCACGAATATAACAAAATTTTCCGTTGGGACTGTGCAATAATAGGTTTCTGAGCAAATAACATGTAGAACGACGTAAAGCGCCTATTTGCCCTCATTCAATGGCAAGATAAATGACGCAGAGACAACGTGAATCATTGACAAACAGATTATTGACTCACTAGAAAACATCTAATATCCGGTGTTTGTTATTTAAGTAAATATGCACTAGGTGTGAAATAGTTCTGTGACAAACCCATTGTTGACTATGGCTATCATTTATAACAATGAATGTTAAATAAGCAGTGACCTGGTGACTATGTGACTATGTGAGTGAGTGAGTGAGTGAGTGAGTGAGTGAGTGAGTGAGTGAGTGAGTGAGTGAGTGAGTGAGTGAGTGAGCGAGCGAGCGAGTGAGTGAGTGAGTGAGTGAGTGAGTGAGTGAGTGAGTGAGTGAGTGAGTGAGTGAGTGAGTGAGTGAGTGAGTGAGTGAGTGAGTGAGTGAGTGAGTGAGTGAGTGAGTGAGTGAGTGAGTGAGTGAGTGAGTGAGTGAGTGAGTGAGTGAGTGAGTGAGTGAGTGAGTGAGTGAGTGAGTGAGTGAGTGAGTGAGTGAGTGAGTGAGTGAGTGAGTGAGTGAGTGAGTGAGTGAGTGAGTGAGTGAGTGAGTGAGTGAGTGAGTGAGTGAGTGAGTGAGTGGGTGAGTGAGTGAGTGAGTGAGTGAGTGAGTGAGTGAGTGAGTGAGTGAGTGAGTGAGTGAGTGAGTGAGTGAGTGAGTGAGTGAGTGAGTGAGTGAGTGAGTGAGTGAGTGAGTGAGTGAGTGAGTGAGTGAGTGAGTGAGTGAGTGAGTGAGTGAGTGAGTGAGTGAGTGAGTGAGTGAGTGAGTGAGTGAGTGAGTGAGTGAGTGAGTGAGTGAGTGAGTGAGTGAGTGACGTCTAGCAATCAAATGGCCATGACCACCCCTGCGGATATTACATATAAAAACAGTGTCCGGGCTGTCACACTCGAGCACCACAGACAGACAATAGTTTTTTTATCGCTTCCCTCGATATCCAAACGACCAATCAAGCAATACTGTTTACCCGGTGCTGGTTCAATGCTGGGCCAGCGTCGCAGACGGTGGGCCAACCATGAACCAGCCCTGGGTGACGGTCGCATGTTTGCCATGCTATGAATGGCAAGCCCCCCCCCCTCCAAAAAAAAACCAAAACATTTCACCAGCATGTCATGATGGCGGCTTTCTGATGGATAATTAGGTTTATGACCAATTATTGTGTTTAAAGAGGTTACGTCGTTCTGAGTCAGTGATCATATCAATGACAAGAACATTGACATGGCATGACCCCCCCCCCCCTCCTTGTTATAGTCATCAAAATGTATAAAGACGGTTGGAGCTACAATTATTTGATATGTTACATGAATATATCTTATGAAACTGGTGTATATTCGTTTATTATGTTTATTACTGCGACCGCGATTCAAAAGTCGCAGGAAATGAACAAAATATGAAGAACACGAAATCAACCAATTCAATGTCTCACTACGATATCCCAACAGAACATAATATTCTTGCATAAGTTTCTGTAGCTACTTTAAATATATTCGTTTGACTTTAAAATTATTAACACATACAGCCTACATCAAAACGTACCTATATTATATTGGAATGTGTAAGTGTATTACATTTCATCTGTGCATATTAGATCTGACACCCACACTTAGATGTTATACAAGTGACTAATAGCATCAATATGATCAACAACAAAACAAAAAGTCAACTATAAACTGGCCACAATTCTATGATAGAAAGGGGGTAATATATAGATTCTAGTTGTGGTAGATATATTATGTTTGTAAATTGAAGATAATAGTAGAGCATATGTATATCATCATGATCATAGTAACGTAGGCCCTATTAAAACGCTGTTCAGTGTAAGCATACTAGTAGTAACATACATACCAGCGTACACATGTGAACCGAACAACATATATTCATTCATTCATTCAGTCATTCGAATCTACAAAAAACAAGTTTGTGACTGCCTTTTGAAAATACGAGACATGCATTAAGCAAAAGTTGGTTAAACCTTTTTTTCAACGCGGGGAACGATGTCAATAGACGTCAGATTCTTACGTCTAAAGTCGATCCACACACTGAAAGAGTAAAACGTTTATAACGGCCGTACACCAATTACATAACAATGAAGCAGAAAGAGCTAAGACATTAATTTTAATGATTTTAAATTGTAAAAACACTTTGCTCCCCATGGTTAACACAAAAATATTCAGCCTTATAATGGTTAAGGCAATTGAGAAAAAACGTCAGACGTTGATCCAATGTAGTTTCAGTGTTGTGTCAATGCCAACCATGTACGACGTCAGCCCAACATTAATATTAAATCCACATTGGGTCAAGTTCAACGTATCGTGTTGGCGTAACTAACCATCAACCTATAATATGAATCACTGATACTTTAAAATGAGTATTATTTGGACTTATCTTTTGTGTCATGTCGTAGTATTATTTGAGTAGGTGTTTTCCGTGCAGTGGATCTCAGCACGGAAAACAACTACATGACGATGACGCAGATATCCTCCCAGCAAACACAGCACATGCATCCTGTGTTGGTTTAATGTTGGGCCACCGTCTGCGACGCTGGCCCAACATTAAACCAACACTGGATCAAGGTGTTGTGTTTGCTGGGTTGGACACAGAACTAACGAGAACTAAGTATTATTTAGAGTAACATTTAATTTTACCTTTCGTTGTCAGCTTTCCAGAGAGTATATCCTGTGTCATTTGGTAGTATATGTTGTGTTCAGGGTATCCTATGTCATGTAGTTGTATCCTATATCACCCTATGTCATGTAGTTGTATCTTATATCACCCTATGTCATTTAGTTTGTAGTATATTCCGTGCTGTGAGTTTCGCCATGTGCTGCAGTGACAACATACACAATGACGGAGTGAGGTCAGGCAGGGGGATATAGCGGGGGGCTCCACACGGGTAAATAATAACGGCAGGGCTCCAAACGGTCTAAACCTCAGACAGTGATCAGAGACGTCAAACAGACGGAAATAGCGGGGAGGCTCCAAACGGTCAATATAAATAGTAGCGCAACTGGCAGGGAGACGTCGGAGGGGAGGGCACCAAACGGGCAAATCTTCACAGCGTCCACATTTGAACTTCATACAGCATGTATAGTCGGAGAGGTCTATATCCATGGGGGCTCCAAACGGTCAAATCATATCACAGTTACACACAGATTTTATAGAGGCGCATGTCGAGAGGGCTCCGAATGGTCAAATATCAGAGACTTCACACATGTTGAAATCGGAGGAGGCTCCAAACGGTTAAGTCCTCATTCTGCAGGCACCCAATCAGTTTTTGGCCGCTGACTTGATGATTGTGATCGCGCCAGGAAAACGTCGCCATAATCTACAACACAAAACATGCGTGATACTGTCAACGTGCGCAAGTGGCCTAAATATTGCAAATCATTTACTAATATTAATCTAAAATCCAAAATCCACAATTCTTCCCTTTTATTTGTAGATGTTGTGTTGGACAAAAACTGACATTTATTTTTTTAAACATATCATATCAAGGTGCATTTTTTTTACGAACAAAATATAAATATAAACATATGTATTTTAAAAGCAGGTGAGACAAATAAAATTGAATTATATGTAAACATGATCAATTATACAAAAAAAAGGAAAATATGAGAAATAAAAAAAATAATTCCATTTTGTTGAATATTATTGACAATGCCAATTACACTTATTCACGTTGTAATATATATTTACTGGCTTATAAAAAAAACGTTTAAAGATGAAATTATTATAACAACAATAATTAATATAATTAAGGAGTTAATTGCGTCTATCTATGTTATAATATAATGTGTTATGTGAGTTAGTGTGGATAATCCGTCTGTGTAGGGGGGGGGGGGGGGGGAAAGCGCAGCAGTTATGATGCATTGATCTGGTGTAGATTTAACTCTTACAGTGCGGGGATCGACCTTAGTCATCATAATCTGACGTCTACAGACGTCAGATTAGTATAAACATATTTATTTACCGAGGAAGTACAATAACAGAAGCTAATACAATATACGCTCCACAAAAGCGTTTCTCAATTATGTAGTAATACAATAATACAAAGTGGAGTGAAAAAGTAAAATGAAGTATGGATAAATATATTACAAATGAATAGGTTAATTAAATTGTGAGACGTCAGATTCTGACGACCAAAGTCTAAAAATATTTATAATGGCCAGAAACCCATACCATAGGTATTCAAATGAATCGGAAAGAGGTAACGAAGACATTTATGGTGATTTCAAGGTGAAAAAACCCTTTGGTTGCGATGTTTTTTTACAAATTAATTCAGCTTTTTAAGGGTTAATGTTGGGCCAGCGTCCAAGACGGTGGCCCAACATTAAACCAACATCGGCTTAACGTGTTTGCTGAGAACAGACACGAGACGTTAACTTCATGCTGTTTTATTGTTGGCCCACTGTCTACCACGCTAGCCCAACATTAAAACAACATTGGGTAAGCATCGCGTGCGGATTTACCAGGTGTCAGATTATGTCATAAGTCAGGTCACTGAAGTAGTTAAGCCTTCTCAAGTTACCCGCCTGAAGCCGTATTTAACGCCTTACTCATACCCAGAAGGGCAGAGAAATCCATTCAATGTTGGTTCAATGTCGGTACAGCGTTGAACCTACATCTAATCCATATATCGCATTTACTAAGTAACAGCTATCGTTTATGTGTGAAATTCGTGATCACGAATGAATGAATGAATGAATGAATGAATGAATGAATGAATGAATGAATGAATGAATGAATGAATGAATGAATGAATGAATGAATGAATGGGGTTTTAGGCTACTTTTGTGTACATATAGGCTAAACTGGGCCAAGAGATGAATGAGATGACACTGCCCTTCAGATACAGGATTCAAAATTCGAGCCCTGGCGGTCTGTGAGCGAAGACGCTCCACAATATTGAATCTTTACCAGTGAGTGAGCGGGGAAGAAACGTTTTGTTTCTTTGAAACTTGAAGGCCAGAGTGGGGCTCAAACCCGCGATCACCGAATTGCCAAGCAGGCAGCTTTAACCACTGCACCAAGGCCCCCGCCCTACGAGCCAGAGAAATCAATGCCGGTGCAGAGTTGAACCGGCACATAAACAATATCTCGTGTTTACTGAGTAACAGCTATCGTCTATGTGTGGATGAATAAATGAATAGAGTTTTAGGCCACCTTTGTGCACATATAGGCTAAACTGGTCCAGAAGAATCTCCTGAGGATCGTCAGATGAATGGTATGACATTGCCCTCCAGACACAGGATTTGAAATTCGAGCCCTGGCGGTCTGATGCCGAGCTCGCTACCTCTCGGTCACGGGGGTCCCCACGATTTGAATCTTTACGAGTGAGCGGGGAAGAAACTTGTGTTTATTTGAAACCTGAAGGCCAAAGCGGGACACGAACCCGCGACCTCCGACGAATGTTTATGTGTGAAATGTATGATCAGGAAAGCAACATGAAATGGGAATCTGTAATGAACCTCTCGTTCTATTTACGGCATATCTTGAATAAATTCCATCTATAAAGATTACAAATACTGAATTTATTATTAAAATCTGGACTTTAAGTTAATAAAATATTGTCATATATTTATAGAAATGTTTCATAGCTAGTTTCGTTGTAAAACTCTTAGTGTCGCAAATTAAGTCAGTTACGGAGATAAACACATATTCGAGGCTTCCTGAGGGTATAACGATTGAAATTAAATAAGGTGGCCACCAATCAATCTCCGGGGGGGGGGGCTGGAGTTTTTGTCGCGGACAAATTATTTCTTTCAACCCGGCACGGCAGCGCGTTGAAAATTTCACATTTCATTACATGTTTATATAGAACAGTTCTTGAAGTAAACTATTTATTTCACGCAGAGTCCGCCCGAAATGATTTATTAAAAAAAAACTCAAGCCCTGACAGAATTGCAGGGAATAACGGGAAGGTGATGGTGCGGGTGTAAGAGGAGCGTATACACCACGGGGGCAGCCTACCCCCGGGCAAACACAGCTGTCACCCTCCCCCACCCCCACCACGCGGGCACATATGCCGGGGATTGACCCCCAGGTCACACGGTCACGTGACTCCCTGTTGACACTGACGTCATTTTATTAGAGTCACACTGACAAATATCGGCAAAACAATGTTGGATTATTGTTGGGCCACCGTCTACGACGCTGGCCCAACAATAAACCAACATTGTCTAACATAGTCACAATGTTTCATGTTCGATGATCAGAGTCAAACTCACAAAGGTAATGGCTTCATGTCCCCTGTGATCGCTATGTGGTGGTGAGACAATAATGTCAGAGTAATGGCTTCATGTAACCTATCATCGCTCCATAGTGACGAGATCATAATGTCAGAGTAATGACTTCATGAACCTGTCATCGCTACATAGTGACGAGATCGTAATGTAACTCAGGAAAACAGAACGTCAGGATATTTCTGTATCATTTTCAATTGAAACACAAGAGCTACAAGCTTTTATTCGGGAATATGACTGAGATGCCACCGGAGAGAAACTTAAATATTATCAATTTTACTATTTTTAGTGGGATGTAAAAACGAGAGATAAAATACAAAATATAATATAAAAGGTAAATATATATATACATTAAGTCACCGACAAAGAGGAGGAATGTTTAATGTCTATAGTCGTCGTTATATAATTCTGACTTGTAAAAGTAACACACGATACTTCTGTATAATTTGAACTAAAAACTTACCATATGATATACAATACTTTAATCATGATAATAATCTGGGTACTAGTCTATCCGAATCCTAAAACTGATATAATTTCTCTATCCCCCATTAGAAATGTGAAACTGGTCAGAATTATGTTATAAAACTCCAAATAACCACCACCAGCATAAGACTCAAAGTGGTGCAGTGGGCACAAAGTGATATTAATTCTTTCAGCGCGTAGATCGACTTTAGACGTCAGATTCTGACGTCTAAAGTCGATCCCCGCACTGTAAGAGTAAAATATGTCTTAGACATGGCTATTCAAATGAAGCGACAAGAGCTAACTGAGACATTTATGATGATTTCAAATTTAAAAAACTCCTTGGTCTCCATGGTTTGAAAAAAAATATTTCAGCCTTGTAAGGTTAAGCCCGAAGTAATACCTATTATAATCACTGAGAGAGGTGGCCTCCACTCGTCGTCACCGCCTGAGGCTGCTAAAGGTGAAGGTAAAGGTGCAGGTTTTTTATAGTCTGATATCAAGTCTGAAGACCTATCATCGGACTTTACATTTTACCCCCTGGTCACTGAACCTGTTTATTAGTGTGCCATTTCAACTCCCTGGGGAGCATACAGTCCTGCAGCCGTTTAGGCGCTTTGAACTTATCGTACACACTGCCATCTCTGTCCTACCAGGTGCTCATTTCCACCTGAGTCAAGTGAAGCATTTGAGGGTGAAGTGTCTTGCCCAAGGACACACCATCTTAACAATGGTCCAAGATTGAGAGGGGAGAAACATGATATTTCTCTGAAAATCCTGCACCAAGCGGGATTCGAAACCGCATGACAGGCAGCGACATCGGCAGAGCGCCACGCTCATTGCGCCATGTCCCTCTGTTAGAGGGGTGTGGAACCCCAGTTTATTAGTGTTGATGAAGACATGGTGATTGTACATGGCAGAGTCACTGAGCCGTGTCCACCTGTGGTTTATGGTTGGTTACAGTGTCAAGTAAGGGGGTGAGGGGGGGGGGGGGAAGGGGGTGGAATAAGGGGTACGTGAAGAAAAGCCATCATAAAACAATACATCGTGTAAACGGGGGAGACCAAAGGGTTTTTTTCAATTTGAAATCATCATAAATGTCTTATGTCTTAGTTAGATGTTTCCACTTCATTTGAATACCTATGTTATGGGTCTACGGCCATTATATTTTTTTAATTCTTCCAGTGCGGATATCGACTTCAGACGTCAGAATCTAATGTCTAAAGTGGATCCCCGCAGCACTGGAAAGTTTATCATGCTTGCTTGATACTGGGCTAATGCTGGGTCGACGTCTACAGCGCCTGCTGATAGCAAACTAATATTGGGTCGATGCCTCGTGTTTTGGGAAGATAGAGCTAATTAACTCAACAACACTGTGCTGACTGAGAGCAGGTGGTGTGCAAGAGAGGAGGGGGTAAAATGGGTAAAACTACTCAAATATTTTTTTTAAATAAGATACCATAGCACAGAAGTTTTTCTGTGATATTTTAGGAAGGCTAAATGCAGCTCCCTTGAGTTGGGCAGATGATGACATTAAATCAGTCAAACATCCTCATTGTTAACTCATAAAGCGCTAATTTTAATAATTTTAATCCCCCCCCCCCACACACACACTTGAAGTTGTGTCTTGCTACCGCGACACACAACTTCGAATGGATGAAAACCCATTTTTATTTAATTTGAGATCAAACATTTGCAAATCTTGATGTTTAAGCACATATTTTTTTCCAATGTGACTATATTATATGCTAAGAAACGGAATAAACATGTTGAAAGGCCTATAATCACGCTTAGCTATTCAAAGGATAAACACAGTGTTTATGAGATAAACACAGTGTTTAGAATATTGGTCCAAAGCGACAAGGATGTATCATATTGGATACACAACGTGGAATCAACATTGTACCGAAGTTGTATCAACGTTAATGACGTTGATAAAACATTGGTACAACATTATCTAAGTGATCTGATGCGTAATTGTCATTGATATAACCCACAGGGCCTGGATCAACGGGAATAGCGAACGTTGGCATAACGTTGTGTGCCAGTAGAGCACCGGGAATTATGGTATATCCGCCTATTACTTATTGTCTAGTCAGCGGTTAACCCACTACCAACTAAGCGATCTTATTTAAATTTTTACCCACTATCGCGACACACAACTAAAAGTGAATGAAAAAGCCCCATAGCTTTTAATTTGACAGCAAACAATTGCAAATATGAATGCTTAAACACAACTTTTGTTTCAGTTATTTGGTCGGCTAATAAAACAGATTATGTCAAGGAGAAAGAAAAAAATTAAATAGATTCGTAGAACCGAATGTACGAGGCGCGCAGCGCCGAGGATATTCGGATCTACGAATCCATCGTTATTGAGTTCTTTCTTCGACTTAAAATACACAAAATACGTACATATGTTCCAAGATTTCAAATAGAAAAATGCAATTTCTTTTTCAGCATGGTATATAATTAACCACGGAACATTAGCTATTTCATTGTTATGTGTCAATTGTGTCAGTATTAAATATAACAGTAGATTCGTAGATCCGAATGTACTGTTTTAACAATAGACTGACGTCACGGGTGTATTTTAAAAACGACTATAGTCGTACGTAGAGCTAAAGGGATGACGTTAACCTTTTCACTACCATACATGACGGAAATTTCCGTCGTCATTCGTCAATGAACGTAACCATAAAATGACACTAATTTTCGTCAAATATATACTACATTTATGTATTTTTCGTCATTTGAAGCTGGAAATTGCGTTAGCAATTCCAGCTTCAAATGACGAAAAATAGAACTCCTACACCAGTATATCTGGATCCTGGCATGCACCCCGGCCTGGAAGTCAAAGGGTTAAATATTATGGGGGCTTGGTTCATCGGTCTGGTGGAAGTAATATAAAGCACACACTAGCCCCCATTGTTAATTGGCATTGAAGGATACTTTTTTTATGACCCACATAAACTGTTATATGTTTTAGACGTCATGCATATAGATAGCCTATAATGGATCCCCGCGAGAACTATTATAAGTGGGACAAATCAGGCAATGACTCTATAATTTAAAAAAAATTCGCGGCCGTTACCTTTACACCGCTAATCACGACTACAGTCTTTTTTAATCCGTTGTTATTGGGTATGAAATGTGTGCTCAAACATCAAGATCTGCACATGTTTTGGTGTCAAATTAAACAAATATGAGAAATTGCCACACACGTGAAGTCAGTAAAAAATTCAATAATTGACTTCTGCAATAGCCACTAGCAAAAAAAAAGATATCAGAGACTACACAACATAACCTCATAACAGAATATATAAGACGTCTATAGACGTCAGATTATGACGTCTAAAGTCGCTCCCCGCACCGTAAGGGTTAACCTGCGAACATCCATCATACAGTTCATCGAGCTATATCAATGTTGTTTTCATTTTCATGCGAGTATAGTTGTTTCAATTATTTAAAGCATTTGATACTTATACAGATAATTACACCATTTTCTATTTTATATCATACAATGCACTGTATAATGTATTGTTCATTTTTAATGACGCATAAGTCTACAAGACATTACTTCCTCAATAATTTATCCATCCATCTATGTGAATGCATTTTATAGTCTGAATAATTGTATGTATGTATTTTTGGTGAAATAATTTAATCTGTCAATATGTCTGTCATGTCAAATATTGTGCCGGGGAAAATAGCAACGAAAGATGTAGAAAGCCTAATCGTTCTCCGATATAACTATTTAAATAACGATAATGACAAGGGAGGCGATGACTTTTTGATCACCAGGATATCCGGGTCTGTTCTAGCAATCGAAGAGTCATTGCCTCATTTGTCATATCCATCTCGAGAACGTTAGCGAGCTATGACATTGATCGAGTGTAAAAAACAAAAAACAAAAAAATATGACATAATTATAGCAGAATTAAAAAAAAATGATAAAATGCGAATGTGACGCATTTATGACATTTTTTAAATTGTGCTGTTGGTTAAATAAAGGCCACCGTCTACAGCGCTGGCCCAACAATAAACCTACATTGGGTCAACGTTTCACGTTTCCCGGGATTGTGATAGAAAAATAGTAGAAATAACACGTGAATTTCCGGTGCATGAATGGCATAATAAACAAGCACGGATGTAATAATTTGCTAACAAACCGCTGGCCAATTATACATGAGCTCCGCACAGGACTATAATAAACCTGTATGTTGTAAATGAGAGTGACACGCTAAGTGAAGGATAGCCAGACAAAAACACGAGGCGTTCCTCCAATGCTTGTACAATGCTGGGACAACGGCGAAGATGCATTGGACCAGCATTGAGCGTATCGTGCGCATGGTGTTTTTTCTATGACTACCTACCCGCTAGTAGTTTTTCATGCTACAAATTGCCATGTCTGAGAACCACTCTCTCTGTATGTTAATAGGCTTTAAACCTCACAATAGTTTTGTGCAAGAAATGGAGACCAAATGGTTTTATCAATTTGAAGTCATCATTAATGTCTCAGTTAGCTCTTTCTGATTCATTTGCATCTACCTATGTTAATCTTGATTAAAATAGGTCTACAAACGTTAGATTCTGACGTCAGATACTCACTTTTCTCACTTTTCTGTCTTATGGGTCTTGAACTCACTTGAAGAACAAAGAATAGAAAGTATATCCGTCATAACAACGACGTTCTGCGCTTTCATTTAATACATTACACTTTTGTTTTATTTTAATCGGCGCATTTTTATTCTGCTGTGATTGGGAGGGGGGGGGGAGGGGGCTGGGTAACCCCTTAAGCGCTAATCACAACTATGATCGTTTTAAATAAGTTTTATTAGCCGATGAAATATCAGTCATTAGAAGTGAAACGCGCTTTAAAACATCAAAATTTGCAAATTGCTCTCAAATTAAACAGATGTGAGTAATTTCCACCCACTTCAAATTGTGGTTCGCGGTAGCGAGACACAATTTCAAGTGGGCCAAAAGATAATCAGGTAACTTAGCGAGTAAGGGGAGGGGTAAGGGGTCAACGGTTCATATTGAGAGACATATAATTTTCATCATTATCTAAAAATCTAAAAAAATATATTATCATCATTTTTGATATTTTCTTACGTCAAGCTGGATTTTCCGTTGCCATTCAAGGTATTAATCACCTCATAGTGCATACTGGGTTATAACATTATTACCATGATATGACGTTATTTGGCATAGCGCCCGGTGTTTTGTAGTCTTACACAAAGCGCCTACCATGCATGATGTATATATTACGCTATATCAGGCATCATAATTACACACACCATGACTTGCCATACCGACCAAAATAATGTATCAACATTTTCAGTGCGCAAGGCGGAAATAAATCTTGATAATAATCTTCTCTTGTCATACTTTTCAAAACAAATTTGAAAACAATCTTAACTGCATCTGTTTATCAAAAATAAAATGTGACGGCGCTTACGTGGCGCTATGACTACGTCAGACCAATTTCGAATATAATTCGCACTCTGTGCTGTGGTTTTCACTATGAGATGTTTATCGTTATCAGCCGACAACGCACTATTGCTGTATTTTGAACTTCATTGATAATAGTTAGGGGGCCATCATTCAATCTTCAGGTGGGGGGGCCTAGGGTAGTGGTTAGCACCGCTGCCTTTCACGCCAGAGTTCCGGGTTCGGTTCCCGGTCTCGGCGGTTTGAAAGAAACAAAAATTGTTTCTTCCCCATCCACGTGTGAAAGTCAGTATTGTGGGGGGCCTCCGTGACCGAGAGGTAGCGTGCTCGGCCTCAGACCGCCAGGGCTCGAATTTCGAATCCTGTGTCTGGAGGACAGTGTCATATCATTCATCTCACCATCCTCAGGAGGTTCTCCTGGCCCAGTTTAGCCTATATGTGCACAAAGGTGGTCTAGAGCCCGATTCATTTCATTTTTTTCATTACATGTTTATATACATGTTTTTTAATACTTACATTTTGGAGTGACTTATAAGCCCAAATGGGCTGGGTACTATATTGTAACCATATTTATATTGGCATTGTGATTTGTCTGTACATGTCACTATAATAAAAATATGCAATACTATAAAAAAGTTCTTGAAGTAAATTATTTATTTCATGCAGAGTCTGCCCGAAATTATTTATTTAAAAAATACTCCAGCCCTCCCCCTGGAGATTTATTGGTGGTCCCCTTACATCATGTGTGAGTCGATCGTATGCGACGTTATTCATTTTACGTGCAGTTTATGAAGAGTAGCGCACTCGTCTAATGAATAAGGTGTTCGCCTAAAGGCTCACACCTTATTCACAGGACGGGTGTTGAATTTTCCCATGTCGTACTCAAATAAACGTTTGAATGTCTCATCTGTTTCTTGACATTATAAAAAAGGATTTAAAAATGTATCTCGTGATTGACCAAAAAGTTAAAAAACAGTACAAATATGATATACGGTAGGTAATGTTCTGGTAAAATTATTATTACGAGCGCTAGCTATCACAAAAATACCGTGCAAGCACTCAAATACCCCTCGGCTGATGCAGTGACTCTATATATGCCAGGTTTCAAGGCAATTAATTGAAAATAAGAGCGATTTATTAAAATTGATAAAACCAAAATGGCCACCGCAGCCTCATTTTCAGTCTCACATGAAAACAAACAATACTAATAGACTCGCAGACCCCGGAAAAACCTATACTATTATAGCCTATATACCAGGTTTCGAATTCTGAAAAAAAAAGTTGCTGAAAAAGCTGAAATTCTAATCAGGTCATTTCCATACTCATGGGTAACTTCACATAAGAAATTGGAGAAATCCAATAATTATTTTTCAAGTTATCGCGTTAACAAGAAATTAATAAATTAAAAATCAAGATGGCCGCCATAGACTTGTTTTCAGTCGAACACGAAAACGGACAATGCCAATAGACTCGCAGACCCCGAAAACCTATATATACCAGGTTTCAATATAATTATGAAAAACAAAATGAAGTCGGAAAAAAAATTAGACGCGAAGTGGCGGCTATTTCGTTTATCGCTGGAAAGCTGAAAAGCTAATCAGGTGATCTCCATACTCATGGCTAACTTCACGTAAAAAAATAGAGAGATCCAATAATTATTTTTCAAGTTATCGCGTTAACAAGAATTTTTTTAAATCTTTGACCTTGACCTTTGACCTATGACCTTGATCTTGGGTAAAAAATAATGGCGGGAGGGGTTGAATGTTTGTAAGAATTATGATTCAATATGTTGCACCATGTTGGTGTAGTAGCCAAAAGAGTGCGTGCGGCGGCGGCGGCGGCGGAGACTGCGGAGACGGCGGGCCGAGAGGTAAAAATCGATAATTCGAGAGATCTAGACTTTATAAAAAGTCCCCAAATCACAAATTCGCTAGAATCGAAAAACGCGAAAACTACCAGATCTACAGTATTCAGCATTCGCAGAGCCACGTGGAGGCTAGCGGTGAGTGTCATCCCTAGCTCATCCACGAGGGGAGGGGGGGGGGGGGAGTTGTTTTAAGAAGTCACATCACATCTGTCATCAACTGACCAGATGTGTATTGATCGAAACCGAGGGTTTTTTAAATTTACGGTTTTCAATTTGAACTGACGTTTTACTTTTTTCTACTTAGAACACATGATTCTTTCCGTTGATATGAGATAGATATGATATGATAATATATAAGAGAGGGACGGGGCACAATGCTTAACTTTTATCCTACTTAGTTAATTTATGACCATCTTGACCAATCCGAAGCCTACGATATACGGGCCCTGATCATTACAGTCAAGTTCTACCTTCAAATGATGATGAAAGCTACAAATGCACTGCTGCTGCTGTAACCATGCAACAATCAATCGTTGATATCACACTGGGATAAAGTGATTTTCACGGATTCGGCAAAAGTTATTTTCATCCCGAATGTCAAGTCCAAATTACTCTGGAGAAATAGGCATCCAGGCCATACTACCCAGGGAACACGAAATATCAATGTCCGTTTAATGCTGGCCCACCGTCTGCGACGTCGGCCCAGCATAAAAACAACATTGGTTCAGCGACTAGTGTTTGCTGTTATAGACCAAATCCATCTATATTATTAGCTCTTGTGGAGGGAGGGAAGTACCTCTGTGGAAAAGGCTTCCAAATCCCTGCTTCATTTGCTCAAATCCTCTTGAGTATTTGCCCACACCCATCCCTCCACCCGTCTTCCCAGGCGGCCATGTTATTAGCTGCGTTGGCCTGATAAAGCTTACCCCCGTATATGTCAGACATTTCCCATTCAGCCACTCTATCTCAGTGATGTTTATCCCCACCTTTCTTGTTTTGCGGGATCCCTCTATTGTTTACAACTGGTTTAGTTCAACATTGCACCTGCTGCTTTTTCACCCTCAGACAACTTCAACATACGGCATCGTTGGGAAGGAGAGATCTGGAGATGGGCACATCAAGCCCTCGCCTAAAGCTCGGGCTTGATATGTTGACTTGTGCTGAGATCAGCCCATCTCGCTGTTAAATCAGGTTCAATCATTGTCATTGGGAATGTAATGAGTGTTTAAACATCAAGCTTTGCAAATATTTGGTCTCAAATTGAACAAATATGAGTAATTTTCATCCACTTGAATTTGTGGGTCGCGGTAGCGAGACACAACTTCAAGTGGATGACAATTTAAATTAGACTTAGGGCCTATAATGTCAAATTATACAAGTTGATAATTGACAATTATTGTGAGCCAGTAATGTACACAGATGCAAAAAAACCTGTGGATTGTGAAGTGCAGAGCTGGTGATGTACGAGCACCCTGGTACCCTTTGGTACCTCCTGGTACCCATTGCATCTGGTATAGAACCTTGCATTTCTCGAACACCTTAGCTTCCTTTTTTCCCTCCCCGGAACCTTGCACTTCTTGATGCTAGTACCACGGTGAGGGGTGATCATGATCCACAACCAAGCCATGGACCACTTAGCTGGTGAAATATATACATGGAATCTGGACACTACCCAGCAGACACAAGATGTTGAATCAATGTTGGTTTAACGTTGGTCCACCGTCTACGACGCTGAACCAACTTTATTCCAACATTGACTCAACGTCTTGTGTTTGCTGGGTAGCCTCGTGTGTGTGTTATTTGAGAGGGCGTACTGCATTGGATATGGATGTCACAACCAACAAGAACATACATTAATAACAATTGGCGTGTGCAGGCTAGTACGACGGGGATTACAATACAACCTTCCTCGCTGAATTTTTCTAGCGCTTCTCATGCTATTGCGTTCTTCTCTACTACATTTTGTAATGCTATTGCTACTTTCCAATTCTGGTGTTATTCCTGGACCTGCAATACAACCCCGTCTACATTACCAGAGACAGAAAATGTGACTTCTGATTTGTATCAAAGGACCACTTGCCATAACAAAATAACCAAGGTAGACATCTGAAAAGGGTAACAAACCCTCAGAATACGTAGGCCTATATTTGTATTTATTCATTTTCTCCGCAAGGCTCGCTACTACCGAGGTCGAACACTTGCCTGACGGCCTCGCTGTGTCAAGACTTGCTGGCGGGAAGATGTATTTATTGCATTTTTGCCCAAAGCGGCTTCCGAATACTCACTAAAAAGTACTTTTGATCAGACAAAGATGTGTAGGCCTAATACCACTTTTATTCTAATCTTGGGACGAGGATTCAATTTTTCCTATTATTTTGAAGATTCGGCATATTTTTCAAATTTTAATTCCTCATGAATTTTTGTAAGTGTTTACCATGATATCGGCCTTGATAAAAGGTACAATTAAAAAACAGATTATCAAAAGCTTAAAAATTGATAGAAAAAATTGCGACATTGTGTTATCCCGTTATATAGATGTCAATCCCGATCGTCCAGAAAATAGTCACATGTGGCTTGTGCGTAGTTATGCAAAGCTACGCGTTCAGCTTGATCGGCTGAAAACTTGCCGAAAAAGAATGTTAACAGTTATAGACTCGCTCACAGAGTGGCGACCCAATAAATGACTGCAGCAAGTAATGTTTGAAGTGAGCCTGATTAATGTTGTCAGTAATTGATATATGCTGAGAACTGTTAGATGGAATGGTATGTGTTCATAATGGCGCGAAAAATCCAAAAGCCAGTCACTGTTTACTGGATTGAAAAAGTCAAAAGCCAGTAACTGTTTACTGGTTTGAAAAAGTCAAAATCCAGTAGCTGTTTACTGGTTTGAAAAAGTCAAAAGCCAGTAGCTGTTTACTGGTTTGAAAAAGTCAAAAGCCAGTAGCTGTTTACTGGTTTGAAAAAGCCAAAAGCCAGTAGCTGTTTACTGGTTTGAAAAAGTCAAAAGCCAGTAGCTGTTTACTGGTTTGACAAAGCCAAAAACCGGTAACTGTTTACTGGTTTGAAAAAGTCAAATGCCAGTAGCTGTTTACTGGTTTGACAAAGCCAAAAACCGGTAACTGTTTACTGGTTTGAAAAAGTCAAATGCCAGTAGCTGTTTACTGGTTTGACAAAGCCAAAAACCGGTAACTGTTTACTGGTTTGAAAAAGTCAAATGCCAGTAGCTGTTTACTGGTTTGTCTAGTCCGAATTTGACGTGAACAGCATGGCTCAACGTCAGATGGCGCAGTATACAGGTATAGTAATTTATTTCGCAATTGATCTGCCGCGCACCGGGTTTTGGGGCACAGCTTTACGAATGGCAATGATTACAGACTCTGTATATAATGAAATGAATCGGGCTTTAGGCCACCTTTGTGCACATATAGGCTAAACTGGGCCAGGAGAACCTCCTGAGGATGGTGAGATGATTGAGATGACACTGTCCTCCAGACACAGGATTCGAAATTCGAGCCCTGGCGGTCTGAGGCCGAGCACGCTACCTCTCGGTCACGGAGACTCCCCACAATACTAACTTTCACACGTGGATGGGGAAGAAACAATTTTGTTTCTTTCAAACCGCCGAGACCGGGAACCGAACCCCGGACTCTGGCGTGAAAGGCAGCGGTGCTAACCACTACCCTAGGGCCCCCGCCCTACAGACTCTGTATCGCACACAAAGTCTGTTATTACGAAGTAGGTTTGCCTTACCAGCTTACGTAAAGGATAAAGCCCGAGAAGCTCTACATTCTTTGTTGTGAAGTAGGTCGAGGTTGACGTTACTGTGTCTGCGTCGCGTGCTGTTCTGAGATTACACAGATAATTGTCACATTATGTCTGTCTTCTCTGCCATTAGCTATTCCTTTCAAGCCCCAATCACAGAAAACACTCAATGTTGGCCTAACATCAGCCTATTATTGGATGAAGCGTTTGATGTTTGCTGAGACTTCACACAGATATAGAGTAGTCATATTTCCTAGTGACTGAGCCATTATTTATTCCTCACAAGCTGCAGCGCCTGCATTAGGAAAGTACACACGACCTTGAGGCATCCCCAGAAGCACGTAAAAAGACGACGAGCAGCAATCTCATAGAAAGGTCATGTTTGTCAAGGTCAAGATGTCGTGATCACGTGACTGATTGGACCAATGGTAACCTAGTAACGGGGATGTGGGCAAACAGTGCTTTATGCTGTTCTTAGACAGGCCACCTATAACCCTTCCAACGCTGAAATATATGTTTGTATAAACTATGGAGACCAAAGGGTTATTTTCAATTTGAAATCATCATAAATGTTTTAGTTAGCTCTTTTCGCTTCATTTGAATATCTATGTTATATGTCTACGAACATTATAACTATTTTACTTATTCAAAGCAGGGATCGACTTTAGACGTCAGAATCTGACGTCTAGAGACGACAGATTCTGACGACTTAAATCGGTCCCCGCGCTGTAAGGGTTAATTTGGTAACATGTAATACTGGTGACATTATGCGTTTGTCTAATGTGGTGACATTTCCTCCTATTTTCAACAATCCTGTGAAATTGAATATTAGTACGAGAGTAATAATGATTTATATACTAAAGGAAAATTAGACGTTGCCATCAACATGTTCCACAAACAAAACTGCTTATAACCGGATAACTAGAGAAACAACTAGCCACCTCTGTCTCATACGACTTGTTTTAAGCACATGGATGATATTTTCGGGCTGCAGGAAATTTATTTTATGTTGCTTTCCATAAGGTTGAAATCAAAGATGTTAAATTAACGGTGAAATCCTTGCATCTTTCAGGTTTTCGCCGCAAATACACTGTATATCTTGAGGCAGGTATAGTCGCAGATTTATGCCTGCGACAAGATGTGAAATATGGCAGTCGTATATTTAGAGACGATTCTGGCAGTTTGTATATAGGTTTTCCCCACAAACGTTGTATAATTTATATTTTTTAGTTAGGCAGCGTTAACCATGTTAACGGGTGAAATGAAATGAATCGGGCTTTAGGCCACTTTCCTAGGGCTCCCGCCCGTTAACGGATGAAGAGCCCACCGAATAAATCCATCCCACCAAGAACTTTATACTTATATAAAAGTTCTTGATCTCACGCAAGCCGTTGAAACTCCAGATACCCAGTCGCCCACTCGCCATTGCCCCCTTTTTTTGCTTCGGGCTAATCAAGTTAACATCAAAGGTGGCCCACATTGCGAATGTATAAAAGCTAAACTATCCATTAGAACAAAAAACATATTTTTATATTCTTCAAAATTATTGGGATTTATCTAAAATCCTTATAGGTTGACTAGTATAAAATGCATTAGCAGATAATCCACTATTCAGTGTATGAACTATTCACTACTGCATCTGTATTTCTCGAGTACTTTCTCGAAGTCATGAGTGGTCAGGTTTTCATAGGAGAAATATACGATTAAGTGGGCTACTAGAATTTGATGTGGGCGACCAACATTAGCATCTCAGGGGCCCACATGGCTACCAGAGTTTTAGTCGGCCCCGACTCAACCAATGTTGATGTAATAATGATCAACCAATGTTGGTGTGTTTGCTGGGTAGGTCACCTTGACCTCTCGTGGAGACTGATCGATTCTCTTCAGTCTTCCTTAGAAACTCACAGAATAGAAGGGTTTATGGTCTTGTCAGACTGCTCCCCAGAAACCCATATGGCTCCTCAATATGCCACTCACCCACCCGGCACACGACGTTGTTGCGAAGTTGAATCAACGTCATCGACGTTGATTCAACGTCGCAACAACGTCGTGTGCCTAGTGTGCAGCCGTCTTCACAACGGTTTCACTTTGCAGTATGTGTGCAATTAAGACAATCAATAGATGGATAAATGGATGGGGGATAAATGGATGGTTCTATGAGTTAAGACACATAGGCCTAATGCAATAGGTCTCCTCACTATTTCACAGCCCAAGAAATCTTTATGTCACAACGAATCTAAAACGTGCATTTGGCTTAGAAAGCACTACATTCTGTGCAGGGTTTTCACGTAGTTGTGTGAAAAACATTGTCTGTGTCGCATGTATACGTCAGAATAGTCACTCAGATGTATCCATGCGACACAGACAACGTTTTTCAGTCAATGTGTAATAAATAAGATCAACACATTCAAAAATATAAAAGGAACGTCTTGTGAGTTGATCCACAGAATGCAATATCACTATTTCACAGCGCAAGGAATCTTAATGTCACATTGAAAACAGTATCCGGTTTAGTCACAGTCCAATAAGATAATAAACGAAATAAAATGTTATATAAAGCCAGATTATGACGTCTAAAGTCGATCCCCGCACTGAAAGAGTAAAATATTTGTATTGTACACCATATAACATATGCATTCAAATGAAGCGGAAAGAGCTAAGTAAAACATTTATGAAGATTTCAAATGGGAAAAAAACACTCTTACCAGAATTTTTTCAGCGTTTTACGAGTTAAGCCATATGTGCATGTTCCATTGTGAGTCACTGCCATATATGGCTGTGACTTCCACACTGGCTGACTCATGCTTACACAACTATACATTAGCAATGCTACTTCTATGTAAAATATTTATAAATACGATTATATCTTATTTATCACTCCCATATCATGACAAGTGTCCATATACATTCGATGTAAAACAGAAATCGATGTTAATAGGGCTACGGGCATCGATACTGTCTGCCAGTGTGCTGATAATCACTCCTTATACTGTTATATCGCAATTCGTACAGTGCGAACATAACAAAGTCTAATACCAGTAGAACAATGTGTTATATGGATAATCTCCCATCTCAATTCATAGGAAAGTCAAATCAAATCAACCTTATATGTAAAATACTCTGTTATCTGACAAATCTGTGAACAAAATAATTTGAGTGACACATATTGTCTTTGGGAATTAAAGTGTCCTATCTACCACTTTGTAAAGTGGTAGATAGGACACTTTGATTCCCAAAGACAATATGTGTCACTCAAATTATTTTATTCATAGATTTCGCAGATAACAGACCTTTTAATACAACAGTGACAATATATCACTATTTATAAATGCACAAAGTCTATTCATTGCCTCTAGATATTTTCTTGTAGATTCAACTTTAAAATAAGATACTTCAAAACAGCTCTTGATTGATGGTGTATGCCATGCCAAGATATTGATTGTCATTTACAAGACATACCGGCGACACTGGTGACTAACTGTAGTAAATTAAATGAAATGAAGCGGGTTTTAGGCCACTTTTGTGCACATACAGGCTAAATTGGGTTAGGAGAACCTCCTGAGGATGGTGAGATGACACTGTCCTCCAGACACAGAATTCGAAATTCGAGCCCTGGCTGTCTGAGGCCGAGCACTCTACCTCTCGGTCACGGAGACCCCACAATACTGAGTTTTACGAGTGGATCGAGAAGAAACATTTTTGTTTCTTTCAAACCGCTCCGACCGGGAAACGAACCCCGAACTCTAGCGTGAAAAGCAGCGGTGCTAACCACTACCCTAGCGCCCCCGCCCTACTAACTGTGGTGACTTCTGTGCAATTGACTGTTAATTAGTCCGAGCCAGGGTCTCCTCGTACAAAATAAATACATTTATTATATTTAAGCTTTATTACTCCAACTTTCAAGCCTGAATTTACCATTGTCATCTTCATCCACTACAAGCCGCGAATTGCTGTCGCAATTCTCAACTTGTAGTGGATAAAGATGACTTGGAGTGGGTGAAACATTTAAGAAAATTGCCATGTATTGGTAAAAATTTCATGGATATTTCCCTTCTAAAACCACTTAGTTTTAACAACATGAAGTCTGTTTTCAGGTGTGTATATAAAATGATGCTTTGATGCATCATGGGGGCTTAAAGGGTTGAATAATTCAAGCGCAAGTCCATATTATTGTTTGACAAATATTTAACCCTTAAGGCACTAAGCGCGACATATAGTCGTTTTTTATTGTTTTTTTCTAGCGGATAAAATCACTGTTATTGGGAATGAAGTGAGTGTTTAAACCAGAAATTATACAAATGACTGCTTAAACATCAATATTTGCAAATGCTTGATCTCAAATTTAACGACTATTTGCAATTTTCACCTACTTGAAGTTGTGGGTCGCGATAGCGAGACACAATTTCAAGTGGTTGAAAATTAACATTATTTGATTTAACGCTTTAACGCTTTAACCCTTTAACCGCCAAATTATTCAATTTGAATTTTCACCCACTTGAAGTTGTGTCTCGCTGACGCGATCCACAATTCCAAGTGAGTGAAAATTATTCAGATTTGACAGAATGGAGTCATCGCTTTTCAAATCTTGCTGGTTGATGTCACATTTTATCTTTAGCATATTTAAAATGTGGTACTTTATGTTGTAATAAGAAATGAAAATCCGAATATATGCGGCACCGGCGGTTAAAGGGTTAAGGGTTAACCCTTCACACACTAAGTTTGATTACAATTTATTTTTTTACACAATCTGACATGGAAACAGTATTATACGTCTATATTACCAAGGACTTTTCAAGGAATGTTCTCGATCATGCGATGAAATATTGTTGTGAAGATGCTGTAAAATGAGCGATATTAGACGTACCTGAGGTATCAAGTACTGATATTGTATACTGTTGATACTGTATCATATGAATCATGGTACTGCCAACACCTTTAACTTTCTACAGACATTAAATGTCTGTAGAAAGGTAAACAGGTAAAGGTGCTGGCAGTATCATGCCGCAAGGTTGTATGAAAAAAGCTTCTCATACGATTAGATTTGAAGACTGCGATATCCAGATGCTGTGGAATAACCATCTGCGTCTTACTAACGAAAAAGCGCCGTCCCTTCTAGGTAGCTGAGTTTACTTTTTGGGAAAATCTAGGCGATAATTACCTGAAATGGATACATTGTGGATTTAATCTCACTCTGAAAAATGAGAAGGCATGCCACCAAATCAGCGATGAACGCCCCCGATGGTCACATGCTTAGACCCCCATGTCATTCAAACATGCGTATAAAATCAGAATCTTACCTCGGCGTTCTCAAACTATACTGCACTTCTCCAGATAAAACTATTTTTCATTGTACTCTATATTTATCACAGCTTGACATATTATACATGATAGGTATCGAAGGGAAATGTTGAGGATTCAGCTAAAAAATCAAGACCAGTTCATCACTGGTTTCTTCTAGTGAGATGAAATCTATTATGTATCCATTTCAGGTGCCTGTGGTGATAATAGATACAGTTGGCCTACTCTGTGCTGTGGTTTTCACTATTAGACGTATATCGGTATCAGCCCATATCGAATTCTAGCTATAGATTGAGCACACTGTATGGTAGTCTAGTATGTGTCTGACTTGATAGTGTGAGAAAATACAAACGTTGTTCATTTTCGTGCGATATGGGGAAATACAGCACTCGTTCAATGAATAAGGTGTGAGCCTTTAGGCGAACACCTTTTCATTTAACGAGTACTGTATTTTCCAATATCGCACGAAAATGAACACCGGTTGAATATCATCCAGATGCTTTATAATGAAGGTTATTGGCCGAGATATCAGGTGGGCCTACTGACATCTTATACTGTAGATACTTGTCTGCTACTAGTAGCCTCTCACAGACAGAGAGAGAGCGCAGGATGACGGATGTTATTGTACTGCTGTACGGAACGTACAGCAGTACAATAACAAAAAACAGTAACTCGGTTACTGCTATTGATCTTAGGCAGTGCAGATACAGACGAAAGCAAACGGCAGTAACTGCTTACTTGGAAAGTGAACAGTTACTGCTGTTTGCGTTTGTGCGGGTTTACCTTACTCTCGTACAGCAGTACACTGACAAAAAACAGTAACTACTTACTTGGAGTTACTGCTATTGATCTTAATATGTACTGCAGTGCAGATACAAAAGCAAACAGCAGTAACTGCTTACTCAGAAAGTAAGCAGTTACTGCTGTTTGCCTCTTTGTCACAACAAGGCAAAGAGCAGTAAGTGCTTACACTTTCAATATGCAGAAACCGCTATTTGTCTTTGTATATCTCTACACTGCAGTTTAAAGACAAACAGTAGTATAAGTGCTTACATTTCCATTGAGGAGTTATCGTTGTTTTCCTCTCTGTATCTCTATACTGACATGCACACGCAGACAGCAGTAACTGGCAGTAGTTACTGATGTTGTTCATCTATACATCTACAGACGTGCCAGCCTCCCTGGTACAGTGACCAGCGATCGATGGATTGCCGCATCAGCCAGGTTTGTCATGATGCCACGGAGGCCCGCATAGCAGCATCCACAAGCACCCAGCCAGACAACTCAGCCAACAACAACTTAGAACCCCGGAGGCTCTCATATTGGGGCCAGTGATGCTCAAATAGGACACAGCCAGAATGTACAGATATTTCGACCCCTTGGATATGAAAGGGTGTATCTGCCACATAAAGTGGCAGATACACCCTTGCATATACAAGGGGACGATTTGTATAAATAGAGAATAGTCATATTAGGGCCAGTGATGCTCAAATAGGACATAGCGAGATCCAGAAAGTACAGATATTTTGCCCCCTTGGGTATGAAAGGGTGTCTGCCACTTCATGAAGTGGCAGACACACTCTCTCATATCCAAGAGGACGATTTGTATAAAAAGAGAATATTCACCTGGGTTGAATCAAATTTGGCTTATAATTTTATTTTTTTGTCTATTTTTTGGTGCGGTAGCTGAAGCCGAATGCACAGGAAATGCTCCAAACCAGGCAGCCCATAGGACACGTCTTAATAGGCTAATTTTATCCCATATTTATCAGCCAAAATGTACCTCAACAACCATATGGACTAATAGCACTACCGTATCAGCTTGTAAACGTGGTTCAAACTGAGAATAAAACCCCACTGTATGAGATTTATAAAGGCGAGGTTTAGAAAGATACTGTATATGATATAAAATACAGTCTAATGTATGGGGGTTGGTGATCAGTTTGTCAAACATTTAGGAAGGCTTGAAAAGCTTTTTGTGGTGGTAAAAAGACATCAGTCTATACAGAAAATCAGTAACGTTGACCCAAGCTTGGCTCATTTTCAGGCCAGTCAGTGACCTAACCACGAGCCAAGCTAAGGTCAATACGCTGTATCAGCTGCGGTGGTGAGATAATGGTAACAAAAACGAACACATTTTATTTTATTTTTTATTTTATTTAGCTTTTGACCAATACATAGATTTAAAAACAGATACAAAAAATATACACATTATATCATTATAATTGTATATACAACATTGGTCGTGCTGCGCTAGAACAGGCTTACAGAAGCCTCTGCAAGCTAGGCAGCAGCTATATTTATATTCATCTATGTACAAAAAGTATAAGCATAAAAGTGTAAACATATAATATACATAATATATATGTTTACTTTTATTTTATATGTACAAAGGAACAATTGACAATTTTCCGTATTGAAAATGATCTCAAGCCCTGAACATGTATTTCAATCATTGCGAAACACATTGTGGGATGGCCAACACTTCAGGGGCATCGGGTACATGGACGAACGCTTTCATCCCAAAATGGTCACCCAGGCAACAGGATACAATCAGCCAGTGTTGTTTTAATGTTGGTCCAGCGTCGTAGACGATGGGCCAACATTGAAACAACACTGGCTAAATGCATCAAAAATGTCGGGAGTTGTTCCATTCATTGAGATCGGCCAATACCAGCCTTTATTACATACATTCTCATCACGATTTAGCATTAAATGCCGCTTCCATCAACACAATACGTTGACCCAATATTGGGTTAGTGCTGGGCCAGCGACAAAGACGGTGGGACATCATGAACCCAGTATAGTCTTGTATTTGCTGTGCTAGTTGAGCTCATGTAATTTGCTTCGTCCACTAAATCAAGGATTAATGCTAACCAAACGCCAAGCTTATCAATGGAGGGTAATAATTTACTGGTATTCATGTGGCCGCTCTCTATATTTTCTCGCTGTTTCCAACTTCTAAATATGAAAAAAGATCAGAGGATATTATACATGTTACATTAGTCGGTTTATAAATGTACATATATCTATTTCTTGAGATTAGTATTACTAGTTTTATTGGATTTAAAAGGCGATATATATTTCAAATCAGACTTGATTAAAATCTTTTCTGATTCCAATTCATATCAAGAAAATATGCATGCCATATTAAGGATATAGTTACAAACATATTATAACCCTGCCCACAAACTTCAGTTAAAAATTAATATAAATGAAGTGAATTGTACTCGAAACCAAATATTCAGTACCAGACAGTATACGAGTTGATAAAAAACAAGAAACATACCCAGTTCTGGGTCAGTGATGGCCCACCGTATATGACATTGGCCTGACATCTGTTCAATGTCTCGTGTCTGCGGGGATACTTTCTTTATCGAGTACATCTCATTACTCAGCCATCGTACAGCACAGCAAAATATGAGACTTTGGCCCATTGTGTATTCAGTGTGTGTCCAATGCCGGGTCAGCGTCGCAGATTGAATAGACATTGGGTGAATGTCTGGTACTGTCCAGTGAGGATCAGGCCACATTGATTTCCTGCTCCAGCTCGCTGCATAACACGACCTTTGCCTGTTTCTATTGATATGACCTGGGCTAGACCTGGTCAGCGGAAGTGCTCCGGATATCTCTATAGTACGGATTAGATAGGCCGGTTCCTGCTTTTGTTGTTGTTTGATAACTTTTATGGGCTTGTCATGAAGTGAACACGTAGGCCTAGGGCTAGGGTTATGGTTAGGGTTAGGGTTAGGGTTAGAGTTATCGGGCTAGGGTTAAGGCCTATACTGGAGGCAAACGAACTAACGACCACATGAATGACTGAATGAATGCATGAATAAGTGAATGAATGAACGAGCGAACGAGCGAACGAGCGAACGAACGAACGAACGAACGAACGAACGAACGAACGAACGAACGAACGAACGAACGAACGAACAAACGAACGAACGAACGAACGAACGAACGAACGGAGGGACGGACGGACGGACGGACGGACGGACAGACGGACGGACGGACGGACGAACAAACGAACGAGCTAGCGACTGCCTGCCTGCCTGCCTGCCTGCCTGCCTGCCTGCCTGCCTGCCTGCCTGCCTGCCTGCCTGCCTGCCTGCCTGCCTGCCTGCCTGCCTGCCTGCCTGCCTGACTGACTGCCTGACTGACTGACTGACTGACTGACTGACTGACTGACTGACTGACTGACTGACTGACTGACTGACTGACTGACTGACTGACTGACTGACTGACTGACTGACTGACTGACTGACTGACTGACTGACTGACTGACTGACTGACTGACTGACTGACTGACTGACTGACTGACTGACTGACTGACTGACTGACTGACTGACTGACTGACTGACTGACTGACTGACTGACTGACTGACTGACTGACTGACTGACTGACTGACTGACTGACTGACTGACTGACTGACTATATAGATAAAGATGCTGTCGATGCACTCCAAGATGCTTAAAGATGTGCTTCACTCACCATCCTCTCCAATATTGTCTCCCACAATGCATGGCGTGCATGACGACAACCAATCACACAGAGATATGGTATGTTTATGCTTAGTTTTTCACCAGGCGGGGCTTATAGTCTCAATAAATGCAATACTCAACGAGGCCCTTATTAAACTTTGTCGTGCTAGGATTATATTGTTTCAAGCATTTTTTAGATCAATTGAATATCATTAAATTTACAAACATTTTTGTGATGGAACCGTATATTATATAAGGCCTATGGCTTGAAGCAAGTTTCACACCAAATAAAATGCCACTGAAATCTTTAAAATAGTTTGTGATAAATGATCAATTAATCAAAGAATTACATTTTGCAGATGACCATTTTTCATAAGTACACATCGTCGCCTCAGAGCTAAATGATCCTATCTGCCACTCTAACGAGTGTCAGATAGGATCATTTAGCTCCGAGTCGACGACATGTTTTTCGTCATTTGAAGCTGCAATTTGCCTTAGCAATTCCAGCTTCAAATGAATGAAAACTAGAAACAAACAATTCAGCAGCAGAAGAGCTAAGTCCATCATTGCCAACGATAGACCAACATTAAAACAACACAGGGTGGTTTCATGTTTGATTGGATGTCCCCTGTATGTGACCCTTTGGTCCACTCCTGTCATGAATCGTTTGACCCCTGATGACCTACTTGCTCCTGACCTTGACATCAATTGATTGTCCCCGTCACTGTGACCGTGGAGTGGATGGCCAATCATACTGTAGCTATAAATGAGAACTAGTATGCACAAATAAAGATCGCGCTTTTCAAAGTAATGGGGCACAAATATAGATCACAGCAAACTTTTTATTCGTGCTTTTATTTAGTTTGAACACAATACCGGGGTTAGCAGCTCCTCAACATGCTCAATGACCATGTATTGCTATAATATTATAATACTTAAAATACACTTGTAGCGTCAGTCTATTGTATCAAGGAGGTTATATAACCTCCTTGATTGTACTTAAAACAATACATTTGGATACACGAATCTACTGTTATTTTCAATACTGGCCAGATCCAGCACAATATATGGTTTTAACCATGAAACCACATGTAAAATATTTTCAGGTTCATCGCGCTGATAATGAAATAGCGTTTTTCTATATGAAACTTTGAAACACATGAACCTATTTTGTGTATTTTAAGTCGAAGAGGGAACTCAATTACGATAGATTCGTTTTTTTCTGAATGCGCGCCTCGTACATTCAGATCTACGAATTTATCGAATTTCCTTTTTTCTCCTTGATATAATACATATAACACTGTAATACTACACAGTCAGTCAGACAGTCAGTCACAGCCTACAAAACTCCGCCGAAATTATTAATCGTAATCCGGGCTCTATAACTGCAGGGTTCTGCCCACGGTGTGCGGCACTGAACGGTGTCACCCAGCACTCCCACCACAACAGTTGGAAAATACATGGAAAACCGAGTATTTTGTGTATAAAAACATGGCTGTGGTATAAAAATTGTCATTTTTGATGCTAAGACCGCCCACCACTTCCCAATGTCTGGGCAGGACCCTGATTTGGATCGTAATCCGGATCATCCCAAAAATGCAATGGATAAGTTATTGGCCCGAGCTATAATATGATATAGGCACTGCATAGGAATTTTCGTTTCAACTTTGTGACATTTCGACATTTGTACACCAAGCCTCCAAAACCTACAGCATCGGGTCAACATCTAGTGCTACCGGGGAGTTGTCTAAGTAGTGGTAAGTATAAACACGTTTTTATTGAATCATGTGGACTTTCCAGTTATTGTAGGCCTATTCAGTACATTTATCTACTTCCCTTGCTCACACCGAGGTCACCTTGCTTCCACATCACAGCGTAACCATTGGTAACCATTGATAATTGGTCACTCTTATCGCTTGTTTTCTAACCGCTATTAATTATTTCCTTCACAATTTGTCCCACGTTACCACAGGGCACGCACATTACATGTAGACCAGGTGTTAGTTTGGTTGTTTGGCTGACTGCATGTGTCTGAAACATAATTTGACTTGAAGATTTCAGCCACAGATTGCACCAGTGCAGAATCGTGGGACTTTTTTTCGTACGGCCATATCTAAGACTTGGCCTCGATTAATCAGGTCGAAAATAGGATGATTATAATCAGTAACATTTCAGCTACATAATCGCATGTTCAGCTCATTTGTTGGAACCGCATGAGAAAGTTATTGGCATTTTTCAGACCTTGGGGTCCTGATCGCTCTCAGTCACCACCATGTTGAAAAAACGTTGATTTTCCCGGGTAAAACGAATACAGCAATCGGGTCGTCCACGGCTAACCGCATCATACCCTGGAGCTGTCTGAATAAACACGAGAAGTGTTTCCAATGCTGCTTCAATGTTGGACCAGCGTCGCAGACGGTGGTCCAACATTGAACCAGCATTGGATCAAGTCTCTTGAGTCAAGTGCATCCTCACTTGGTGTCCTCACTTGACTTGTGATATTTCACGGTAAGTAATTCCCAGCAAAACACGCACCATTAAACCAATGCTGGCCTAATGTTGGGCCACCGTCTATGACGCTGGCCCAACATTGAGCCAGCATTGGTTCAGAGCGTCGTGTCTTCTGAGTGAGTCTGGTGGCTGTACTTAATGCCATGTGTGGAAGTGCCTGGAGGGGAGAGCGGCGGATCCGGGGGGGGGGGGGGGAGGGGTCAGGAGGGGCTCGGATAGAGCACCGAACTCTCGTTCATCAGCTGAAAAGATAAAAAATCAATGCTACAGCCTAAATTTAAAAAAAGTTGCGAGAGGCCTAACAAATTCACATCTGACCCCCCCCCCTTCGAAAATCTGGATCCGCCCCTGGGAAAGGCAGCGAAGAAGAAACATTTTTTGTTTCTTTGACACTTAAATGCCAGAGCGGGGGAAGAACCCACGATCCGTGATTTTTCCAGCAGGCAGCTTTAACCACTGCACCAGGGCCCCCGCCCTGTGTCTGGCGGACAGTGTCATCTGTGCATACTGAGTAGTTCACTGAGATATTTAGGAGGGAAATCTGTTAAACACACTCGCTAAGAGGCTCACCAAGAGAAGACGAGGTTACCGCGTCTGAATAACGGGCGCTTTGAGTGATATTCTGTTTTTTTCACCTTCTGTTATCCCAGCAACTATTGCGAGCGACGCCAGATTTACGTAAAACAATTCAGACTCGGTACTGCGCAAATACTCACAGTTTACCATTATTATTATATTAATCTATTCTATTCAAAGGTATCAGAAACCCAGCCACGCACCTTCAATGTCTCATGGGATTTTCATTGTTTTTTTCAGTTTTTATCCCCCTTTAACCTCTTGTCCCCTAAGTTATCTTTTTTAAATTTTCACCATCTTGAAGTTGTGTTTCGCTACCGCGACACACAACTTCAATTGGGTGAAAATTATTCATATTTTTTTAATACGAGAAACCAAATATTTGCAAATTTTTACGTTTAAACACTGTTTTGTCTCTATCGTTACTATAACACTGTTTCAGCGAGTTGGTGTTTAAACACAGTGTTATGTGATGGCTGAGGTGCAGATATCAGAGAGTCGTCTTCTGTACTGCAGGATTGCCATAACACACAAAATGCTGAATGAAGGCCGCCGCAGACATAACACTACATGGCCAGTAAACCAGAAAGCAACAGTAGCTCAAACAAGGTTGTTTTAATGTTGGACCAGCGTCGCAGACGGTGGACCAACATTTAAACAACATTGGCTCAATATTTCGTGTTTGCTTGGAAGAAGCACTCACTCAATGCTGATTCAATGTTGGCACAGTATTGGAAATACTGGTCTGACATTGAGCCATCGTTGATGTATACACCATCCCGCGTTATATAGTCTATAAAGAATGCACCGGGAGAATGGAATGTTTATATGCTGTGAGGGAAATCCTTGATGACGTCATAGGTCAGACGTCTGAGAAAGGAATGCCCATAGGTCTCATGGCAGAGTCGATAAGTAAAAATCTATGACGTCATAGCTCAGCATGCTGTGTGAAATTAAAAAATGAAATGAATCGGGCTTTAGGCCACCTTTGTGCACATATAGGCTAAACTGGGCCAGGAGAACCTCCTGAGGATGGTGAGATGACTGAGATGACACTGTCCTCAAGACACAGGATTCGAAATTCGAGCCCTGGCGGTCTGAGGCCGAGCACGCTACCTCTCGGACACGGAGGCTCCCCACAATAATGAGTTTCACATGTGGATGGGGAAGAAACATTTTTGTTTCTTTCAAACCGCCGAGACCGGGAACCGAACCCCGAACCCCGGCGTGAAAGGCAGCGGTGCTAACCACCACCCTAGGCCCCCCGCCCAGCATCCTGTGTGAGCAAGTGTAGCTCAATGTAAGCCTACAGCACATGCAATCTGCTAATTCCGTTAAAGGCCTACCCAAAGTCTGCGTAACTAAGAGCAAATAAACAACTATGAAGCAGTATCGACATGTTGAGTATCTAAAATAGGCGTCATAATAACCATAGTCATGGGCTACACTGCCAGAAACAGGTGCTGAAGTAGACGCACAGTCATGAAACATTCATAATGTATGTCTGATTCCATTTTCCTTGGTTCTATGGTCACTAGTAGAACCAGAAACCTAATGCCAAATAGTCCGCTACGATGACAGCTACCCGGCATGACCTGGCTGCCTGACTCACTTCGCGTCAGGCTCAGCCACAGTGGCCACCATTTTATTCACACAACAAACTGTGTAAATACGACACTAGCACCGCCTACCGAAAAACTCGGATACCATGAAACTGAGACTTCTAATTCAAGTGCCTATTAACTGGGCTGTTTCCAGCTGGTGACATCTAGTGATCGTAAAGTTTCAACATTGTGGGGAGCCTCCGTGATCGAGAGGTAGCGTGTCCGGCCTCAAACCGCCAGGGCTCGAATTTCGAATCCTGTGTCTGGAGGGCAGTGTCATCTCATTCATCACACCATTCTCAGTAGGGTCTCCTGGACAGGTTTAGCCTATATGCTCACAAAGGGTGTCCTAAAACCTCATTTGTTTCATTTATTTTATTAGAACTATTCTATTCCAAAATGGAGATATTTATGTGCGATGTAATCAGTGTAAATGGCACCTAGGTCATTTCATAAAACAATTACGTCACGTCACGGCAAACACGACACGTTGAATCAATGTTGATTTAATGTTGGTCCACCGTCTACGACGTCATTTAACCAGCACTGGTTCCATGTGTCGTGTTTGCTGTGATAGCGGATATTGGATCAGAGCGGAAGATGCCACATAGGAATGCATAACTCTCTTCTCCGTCAAATGTTTACTGTTCAAAGGCTAAATAAAATAGCTGAAGACGCCTATAGACGTGATTACTACTTTTAAAAGTTTTTATATGTTCGACCCTACAAAAATGCTTCTTTTTTTACTCAGATGTGAGTAATGTGTTACTCCCCCCTCCCCGGCAATACAGACTGCAATACACGTGGGTGAGCAGTTAACCAAACAGCCGCTGTTTGTGGATGTTTGCTGAATCAGGTTGTTATCACACAGGATTGTCTCTCCCACGCATTCCAGGCAGGACCGGAGTGCCAGAGGCGTGCCAGAGGCGTGCCAGTAATGACTGTTATCATGTACACGAAATCCTCCAGCATATAACATCATAGTAATAGCACTAAGCGGACACAATCACATAGCTTAAGCGTCAAAGTTGAGTGGAGCATGAATTTCACGATAAATGAATTACCAAGAATGCATTCACACTGGAAGGGCTGCGTTTTACTCTAATGAGCTTCCGTACGAATACATGCTGGCGCTTCGTACTACAGCTCTAACACAGGCTGATCGAAAATCTTTTCAACGGATGAGAGATCGCCCGAAACGTCCAAAAACTGATACTGAAAGCAATATTTTTTATTGAATCGGCTTTATAGAACATTTACCTGTTTAATCGGGAGGTTTTTGTGATGATCAAGGAAACCAGTAGACTGTAAAAGAAGTTTTATTCCGTGCAGGTTGAATCAGATTTGTTGTTGAATGGCCGACACTAAAAATGATCTCACCCATGCGCATGGACAGCTAGAATTAGGTCGTCGCTAGATGTGTAACGAGATAAATGTGGGTTGAACAATGAAATCTGCGTGATTCCCTGTCATAGTTTACAACCCCGTAGTCCAACTGCCTATATGATAAGCTGTGAATACGTATGATATTATGGAAAGTAATAAATGATGCTACATGTTATTTCAACCCTATTTTTCAGCTCTAATAAAACATAAAATGTTGTTGGTATTGGAAATATTAGGCTATTATTGTTATTTTGAAATATTTTGTTATGACATCATTACAAATAATGCAAGTCACATCTTACCTGGATGATTCTCAGACAAAATATGCTTATTTAAATATATATATATATTCCGATAGTATCTGTATCGTAGGTCTAATTAACGGTTTTTTTAATATAATTATGATGTACTTAATGTGAGGTAATAAAGGTAAACAATTAAATAACGCAGCATGTATTCAGTGTTTTATTTTCTCGTATCTTTCATAGTGTAGGCCTACAGGGTTCATAGTGTCAAAAGGTATTAGCCTTTTTCTCTTGTCACCCTGCCAGATATAGGCCTACCTGATTAGCGACGGTCCCTTCATGTTTACACAATGCCTTCGTTAATTTGGGTGGCGATGACAGTAAAGGAAACGCGACTTACGGCTTTAGACACAATTTTAAAATCCTTCAAGATTCTCTGAAATGCCGTGAGTTGAAAGAATGTATTTCAATGTTTTCACTAATTAACCCTTTAACCGGCGGTGACCATTATATTACTTTTTATATTTAACAATATATTATAGAACCAAATAAATTATTTAATATTATATTAAAGAATATTTGCATAAATTATTAAATTTCAGAGGTGATAAAAATTCCCTTCATCGTCCTCTAAAGTTGGTAATTATAAAATAAGTAGAATTGTGTGGAGTCATCAGAAAGGGTCACACCCTTACAAAACGCTGGGTTATATAATTTAAATATTCACTCATTTCTAGGGCAACAAATAACTTCAAGTGGGTGAAAATTACTTATATTTTTTTAATTTGAAACCATAAATTTGCATGTCGTAGAATAGTAACATCATTTTTTGTTCACAGTATAGTTAATTTGATACGCTACTCAAACTCATATGAAAAGATAATTAGCTTGCTCAGCCGGCAAAAGGTTGCAAAACTATACTGCCGTCAGTATTACCAATGACATAATATGTCTGAGGTGAGATCGGACAGCAATGGGGCGGTGACACCAGACGGTAAGGAGATCAAAGGAGAGAAATTGTGAGGCATGCCGGAAATTAAGAGAGGGGTCAGAGGTAAAAAAAAGAGGAGGAATAAACACCCTAATGTGCTGTGGTCCTACAACTTGAAAATATAATTATATGAAAAATATAAGGAAATAAAAAAAAATTAAAATAAATTAAAATGAAATGAAAATTAGTTTTGTATACAGTGATGTAATTATTTAAATTTATTATCAACGCTACCCAAACTCGACTCAGGTGATGATTGTTATTTCCTCAATATGTTGTCTATTTAAAAAATAATGCTCATAAATTTAAATAAAAAAATGATAAAATTCCGATAAATAGGTCTTGCATTTTCGTATGCAAGGACAATAACCTATGCAATAACTTTAATGTATTTAGGTAATACATTATTCTATTAAATACCCTTATGCAAAGAAGAAAAAATATTTAACACAATCATATCAAAATTCGTGATAAAATATACTTAACATGCTATTTACCTTCATTATGGGAGATTTGTTATCAGGGTTATTGTTAAAAAATAGTTGTCAATCATCAATATTGTCATTTAGCTTTTTAAATTTGGGGATGGGTTCGAAGGCATGAAGCATAGTGGAGGAGGGGACAAATTGCATAAATCACCCCACTACAAATGCTACAGCAGGGTAATATGGGAAGTTTCATCGTTGCCTATATATGATTGAAGTAATTCTTATGTCTCATCATTTATTGGACGTCTTGCAAGATGGTTTCGTTGCCTTAGGTTGCGTAACGTTACAGTTAATAATTCACAATGGAAGAGTCTGTTTGCTTTTTGTGTAGCGGGCCTTTTGAAAAACACCAGAAAGGATGGAAACGACATCCAATACTAACAGTAACCAGCCTCAGGAGTATACTTAAACTTCTGAAGCCTGGTACTTCTTTAAGCCAAGAGGAAATAAAAGGAAATTTTTTGTGTCATATCTGTCTTAATGATATGATTGAGACAGGTGTCTTCCAGAAAAAAAAGAGAGAAAAAAAGAATTTGTGGTGCATACACCAGGCAAAAGGTAGGCCCTATCATTTTAATTTTATGAAAACAATTGCATTTTACTGACATGATTAGAGCTGGCAAATTATATTATTTATGCGGAACATTATTTCACTTAGATATTGTTTTAGGATTCATTTGAATTCAATCACTTTGCGGTTATGAAATTCAAATGTAGCGATTATATTGTGACGTGACTGCCGGGGTAGGCATCATACAAACTAAGTCTACTCTAATAAAACTAGACTTTCTACAGGCTACAAGTCAATAAATAAATTCCAACAGTCACGTGTTTGTTTTTCTTTTCTTTTTAACTACCAGAATAATTGTAATCAAAGTCAATGGCTCTTGTAATACATGTTAATGTAAATGGTATTTCAACAGTTTGTGTATTTCAGGAATTTGATCAAAGCTTGGAACTGGATACGTTTTTAGTTTACTACTCTTTAGTTCCTGAACTTGGAACGGTTCCTATAAAAATGTGGAACGCTGTGTTCAATTCAAGTCCAAAAAGTTTGATTCTCAGTTTTTCAAGTGTTAACACATTTAATTCCTCAAGATATGGGAACGTGTTCCAAATATAATTGTTCTGGTTAAAGTTGTAGTTTAGACTAGATCATTTCACTAGGTCCTAGAATCGTTCTATTATTGGAACGGAATATCTTTCAATTATTGGAACGGGCTTGTTCCATTAGAGTCTGCAGTAATACTTTATAATTGTTGAGTAATTTCTAATAATAATGTTCAGAACATGCTAGTAGACCGTATACTGATAGTAATAACTTCAACTGTTGAACTTGCAACATATAGTACAGGTGTATAGCCTGTAGGCTATGCTAGAATTCCTCTAAAAGTGAACAACGGGATCTATTATTGGAACGGATCGTTCCAAATTCCATTATTGGAACGGATCGTTCCAAATTCCATTATTGGAACGGATCGTTCCAAGTTGAAACGGCAGCGTTCCTACTAAGAACGCTTTATAGGCTATACAGTCATGTTGCCATGTTCATTAACTGGTAACATATTATAGTAGTCTATAGGTGTGGCGTGTAGGCTAGACTAGGATTCTTCTAAAAGTTAAGAACGGGATCTATTATTGGAACGGATCGTTCCAACTTCCATTATTGGAACGGATCTTTCCAAATTCCTTTATTGGAACGGATCGTTATATATATACGCTTTATATACAGTCATGTTGTCTTGTTCATTAACTTGTAATAATGTTCAAACATCAAAACTAGTAGACTAGGATAATAATTTCAACTTGTCAAACTTGTAACATATAGTACAGTGCCTGTATTCTCGTACAAGTTACGATATATCGTAGGCTTCGGATTGGTCGAGAGGGCCATCTCGACCGTTCCGCAGCCTACGATACATCGTAACTTGTACGAGAATACGGGCCCAGGTGTGGCATTTAGGCTAGACTAGGATTCTTCTAAAAGTTAAGAGCGGGATCTTATTATTGGAACGGATCGTTCCAACTTCCATTATTGGAACGGACCGTTCCAAATTCCTTTGTTGGAACGCATCGTTCCAAGTTGGAACGGCAGCGTTCCTACTAAGAACTCCACTCAAAGCCTAGTGTTTCTAGCTTTTATAGAATGTCATTTGGTTCCTATTTTAGTATTAGTTTTTAGGCCATTTAGGTCTATTACTATCATAGTGTTTTTGCCATCACTGGTTTAAGTTCCAAGAAATTTAGAAAGCACCATGGCTGATTCCTGAGCTCCATCTCCTTTTATGCTGGTTCTGTTGGTGCTGGAACATGACGTCACAAATATATACCACTTGACGTCATAGCTACCACATAGCAACCACTCTTATTGTAAACAGTATTATCAATAATTATCTTTTAACAATGACAAATTAATTAATAAATGTTCACAAATTATGACGTCATAAGTGTCTCCTATATAATAATGATCATTAACTTCATTTGATAAATAACTGCATTTTTTTTTACCTGTAGGCCTGTAGCGTAATGGTCTCACCACAAAAATTCATTCGCGCATATCATTATAAAGTTTAAGAACAAGAAAGTTAGTCTCTTTTTAAAAATTGTGGCTCTCCTGTGGTGATTATTACGGAAATATCATTTTGATACCAATTTAAATCGATTCTGTGATGTTTTGTTGTAGCAAAAGCATCGAAATGATAAAAGATAGATCTAACAGGAAGTCCTTGCGCTGGCTGTAACAAGGGTCTTCTAAAAAACGAGGTCAATTTTTCTCTAGGTCGCCCGGGGGAGAGTGGGGCAAGAGCTTATTCTAGGCTAAAATAGCAGGAAAGCAAGCAGATTCACATACCTTTTTTATTTTGAAAGAGAACAGCAGGATGGTTAAAATGATATATAGGGTTATTTACATTTCCCCATTTTAGGAGTGCTGGGAGGCCTGAGCGTATGGATCATAATACATGTAAGTCTATGGGACGGGTATTATGTGTGGTGAGACGTAATAGTTCTATCATCACATGTATTCTTTTTGAAGGATAATACAGTGATAATTCAATTCAGTCTTATCTTAAAATGTCACAGTTGTTTGGGATAGCCTACTCCCTTTTGACGCTCATCGCCACACTGCCAATGACACTTTATTGTTTTATTTAAAGTCGGCCAACGCCGTGACCTTTACAATATATATCTATTTATAATTAGATATGTATGTACATATATCTATATTACACAACACAGTATAATAAAGTGTATAACCTCGAAATATAAAGTATGATCACTAGCACTTAAAACAACCAATAACACATGTTACGGACAATTAAATCTGCATAATAAATAATTGTCACGTGAACAAAACCTAAATAACACCCCTTCAATATCATTTGTAACATTTGTTCATGATTGAAAAAAATAATGTGTATTAACGCATAGTTATGATATATAAAACACATCTTACCATCTCTATAAAGATATGTGAGTTGTTAACACTCAAACTGTCATCACTTATTGAGCTGTTAATCGATTAATGTGTTGTGATAACATTGGTGCATCACGTTGATGACACGCCATGTTACACGCCATGTTACTTCGCCAAGTGCTGGACACACATCTTTACAATTTGGAAACATTTGTACTCTTAGCAAAAAACTATTTATTAAATTTCCTTTTTTTCATCTAATGTGACACATGGGTCGCAGTAATTCAATTTGATAATTTAGCGCTGTAATTAGGCGCCTCGTAATAATATTATTAGACCCCTAACTATATAATAATAAAATTATAGTATGTATAGGCCTACACATCTATGTTGCTACAATGTACTGTAGCATTGTAAGTATCGTAACTCCAGTTCGTGTTCATCTACTTCATATACAAACTACAAGCATGCTGTTATTATTCAGCCATAGTACAATTTTAACGTGCAGCAATGTAATTTAAAGAATTATTAGGCCTGTATAGCATCTAAATAAGACGTGCTACTATGTGATATTTTCATTATTTAATGTTGAGCAATGTATGACATATATAAAGGCATTTATCATGGGAACAGGAAAGACTACTCTGAGCGGTTATGCTATTATTAGCACGAGAAGAATAATAAAAGGACACCTTTTTCTTAACACACATTTTATCGCTGAAATGGGTTAACATTTAGCGTTTGCAAGTAGGTTCAATCGACTTCGCGTCATCACTGACGCACGTGAGTTAATGTCACGTGTTGTGTGAACGCCCGAAAGAGTGTTATTGGAGTTGATCACATAGCTTGAGTGTCACTAATTTTCTTCCATCTCTTGGTTCTTTATGTGAATATTGTGAGAAAAACATTTGGTAGCAAAATAGCTAGGCTACATGATTCACTTTCCTTGGAGTTTTGAAAATAAACCGGTCATAATGTATTTGAGCACAATCCTCATCATTAATTAATGTGATTGAGCAGGTTAATCCTAACCATTAATTAATGTGATTGAGCAGGTTAATCCTAACCATTAATTAATGTGATTGAGCAGGTTCCTTGATAAAATAATTTATATCAAAGGAAAGATATTGGCCACAGCGGGACTGGAACCCGGTACCCCCGGACTCCGAGTAAATCACGCTAGGCATGAGCTGTCCTGGCGCCAGGGTAGTTGATTGGTAGCGCAGACGACTCAGAGCCAGGGAGTATTCCTGGTTAGAGCCCAGCTGTGGCCGATATATATTTATGGTGCACATGTGCAGTTACACAAACTGTTCAAGTTCATGGGATAATGACGACAGAAACGTATAACAGATTCACTCCGCATACAAAAGAAAAATAATTTAAAAAAAATTAAATACGACCAAGTTAACATGTTATCGGTCAAAATTAAAATACATATATATAAATATATATATATATCTAAATGTAATTTTTTCCATTTAAAAATATCTTTAAAATAGTGTCGTTATATTATTTACATATCAAAGCTAGAGAATACCTATTCTTACGTCTGCCTGACAATCATCGCGCTTACATGATTTCTCCACGACCGGCTGCCTCAAGGCCTCAAGAGTGAAAAAAAATTGTGACTTAATGCTTATAGCAAATTAATTATAAGTAATGATTGAAGATTACATTACATTTCAACATATCGTAATTTTTTAAGTAACAAAATATATTTTAGACTAATTATGCAAATTATTTTTTTATTATTATTCTTATTTCCAATAATATTTTTTAGGTTAACAATGACTCCTGTGAAATCACCTGCTGCAAAAAGATTGGGGTTCAGTTATTCACCCCATAAGATACCTTTGCCAGTCAGCACACATAAAACATATCATATAAGCAAAAAGGATGAAGCCCTGAATGGGGCGATGAAGCACATCAAGTCTTCAAAACGTTGTATACGTGCATTCCAGCAGCACGAAAAGCAATCGTCAAAATGTTCACTGCAATAATCAAGAAAGAGGTAATTTATCTACACATCGCTAATTTAATTTTGCAAATTAATTGATAAATCTATATGTATTAACTCATTCCTATTATTAAGTAATAAATAACTAATAACTGTAATGAACAAATTTTTACATAGATGTTGATAATAATACATATGTAATTTTTAATTTATTATTATTATTAATTACCTTTTAGTAAACAATTAATGATTTATTAGTATATATTACAACAAGTCACTTTTCCGTGAGCTGTAAACTCTATGTAAATGTCTTTACAGCGCAAACTGTACCTGAAAACTGCCTGCCTTTTGAGTGCCAAAATAAATTTGGAAAATCTACATAAAGATGTTTTGAGATGAGCAGCTTACGGTGTTATGCCAGGGTATGGGGATGTGTGGTGACAATTGGTGAAGGCTGGTTGATAATATAGACGGAGTGGCGATTTGTACGGCAAAGTTAAAATAGGAGTCAATGGGAGCCCGTCATTTCGTAAACGAGGCTGTCCATAGAAGATCAGCCTTCATGGCCTGACGCCTAGCCGTTATGTTGACATTGTGGCGGATCGAGGGGGGGGGTGGAGGAGGGGGAGGGGAGGAGGGCGTTGACCGTCGGCGCTCGCCCTACCCGTTCCGTGTCACTAAAACAAACAAATAGGCCACCCCCCCCCTTCAGTGAAATCATGCAGCCCGCAGAGTTAAGTAAAGAGCTAGGGAGCGTTGTTGGGACTATTTATACCATGGAGAATATTAAACACCATGAAATAAGTTAACAATTACATAATTGATCGTATAATGCTTCACTTTGTACGGTATATATGATTTACATCAGCATAAAAACCGAAGACACCCTACAATATAGAAACTGTGTATACTTACATAGTCCATAATGCTTGGGAAAAGCGCGAAACAGTCACTTTTCCCAAATCCTGTTGGGTAGATCCCCATGACATGTTTTATCTTTAGAAGAGTATTCAAAATTTCAATTTGATCAGAGTTTAAGTATTGGTGTTCCAAATTCAGATTTAATTTCCGCACAATTCCTGTGACATCCATCTTGCTGAGAGCATCTGGCTGCTGTGTGCTTGGACCACGTCGTACTTAGGGAGCTACCATTTAATTGTGGGTGGGGGGGGGGATACTAGAAGCGCTATTACTGAGTCTTTATGTAGGCCCCTATTCACAAGAACTTTAATGCAAATTACATTTGTAACATTATGCAGGCCAACGTTAATAATATTAGCGCATTTTTAGTGCCATATTTTATCCAACTAAATTTTCCAACCCCCTCTCTTGACAATAAAATGGTAGCCCCTTAGCGGTAAAAAACTCGCTGCTAACGGCTGCAGTATAATTATAGGGCATCACCCCAGCCAACACGATACATTGACCCAATGCTGGGTTAATGTTGGGCCGACGTCGGAGACGGCAGGCCAACAGTAACTTAGCATTGGGTCAATCTATAGTGTTTGACACACAATGTGAGCCCAGCAAAAAAATATATTTCTCCTATGTTGTTTCAAAAGAAATCATTGTTAAATATATTTTTTTCAATTATTATCATACAAATAAAAAATTGTTGTACATTATGTACTATGAGTATTTTTTTTATACATATGTAATACCGAGCAGTCCTTTGAAACTTTTATAATTAATAAATCATTGATTGATCGATTTATTTAAGGTTGGGTCACCTAGCATTACACCAACACAGAACAATGTATCGTGTTTGTTGGGAGATAGGCACTCTACAGGTTAGGTCCAACTAAAACGAATCGCGTCTCCGCCGCTGTGCATGTTAGTTCAAATGTGACCGTAAGGAAACAGGTTTGTTAAGATGGACGCACACTGTTTACTTCTGAGAAGCCATCGTTCGTCACTTCAATCGTTTCTTACGGCTATTAAAGTCATTAATACAGTCTAAAATATCTATTTGTTGTAAGTATATGGTATATATAATATGTTATGACTACTGAATTGGTGTGAGATAACGTACTATCATAGTTATATCGATTCGACAAAAACTCCTGCCCGCTGCGGCATCATCCGGCCCTGGTCTGAGAGTGACGAAGCCACCAGTTGGCAACCATTCGTCCGGCCAGACCCCTGGTTAAGCTGCGTTAGTACCTTACTGCCTTTTGGCTTTGTATGTGTGCCAATAGTTGAAGACAAAAGACAGTTAGGCTTGCAGTTTAGTTACTGCAGTGCTTACTTCTCAATTACAGCATTTTGACTGGGACCGTATTATCGTGCAAGTTACGATAAATTGTAGGCTTCTGATTGGTCGAGATGGCCATCTCGACCAGTAAGAAGCCTGCAATTTATCTCAACTTGTACGAGAATACGAACGCAGGGCATCATGCATGGAGAGATATTAGTTGAGCACTTGCCACTCAGCAATAGTCTGTCATCAGTAGAGGCCAAGAGTAACTGCTTACTTTTCGAGTTAACAGTTCTAGCCTTCTGGTTTTGAGGGAGACATTGGTTGAGGACTAGCCTCTCAGCAGAAGCAGCCAGCTATATCGCCAGCAGATATTGCTCAGACCTTCAACGTATGTGATGCGTCTACTTCAGAACCTGTTTCTGGCAGTGTAGCGTAGCCCTGTCAGAACTCATTGACGGCAGTTTATCCTTGGGAGAACTCGCTGAGGGCAGTCATGGCGCTGCCCATTGACGGCAGCTCATCCAGATAGCTGGAGAACCCGACGCAATACTGACCCACCGTCTACAACGCTAGCCCAGCATTAAATCAGCAATGGCCAAAACACTGCTGTGCTCAAACCCAGCAGACACAAGACGTTGAATCAATGTTGGTGTAACGTTGGTCCAACGTCCTAGACGGTGACCAACGTTAAAACAAAATTATGATTCAACGTCTTGTGACTTCTGGGAAGTATCGTTCTGGCTGGTTAAAAGACAAAACTGGCTGGTTAAAAGACAAAAGGCAGTATCTGTTTTTTTCAAGTAAGCAGATACTGTCTTTTGGCTTCCAGAGCAGATCAATTTAACAACCAGCACGATACTTTGAGCCAATGGTGTTCCAGCGCTGGCACACCGTCCACGATGCTGGCCCAGCATTAGCCCATCATTGGCCCAACATCTCGTGTTTCCCGTGCTATCTGTCACACATGGTGGTCGGTGGAGTTGCCGCCTGCCTTGTTTCACATCAACCACAGATAAAACGCGAGCTCTCGGCGTGCCATAGGAAATGAAAGCTCCAGCAGGTGACTGCCCACCAAGAGCGATACATACAACCAATGTTGGTTCAATATTGGGCTAGCTTCGTTGATGGTGGACCATTAATGAACTAACATTGGCTCAATGACTGCTACTACTTGGGACTGCACAGAATAATACGTTCAACCAATGTTATTCTGATGTTCAATCTTCAACCTTCGATGGTACCATAGGCAGCACAACATACTCCATCAATACCTTGGAAGAGTTTAAACCAATCCCCGGCCCTCATTCAGTTGTTACTTTATAATCAATCATACTTTATAATCAATCAATCAATCAATCATTCAATCAATCAATCAATCAATCAATCAATCAATCAATCAATCAATCAATCAATCAATCAATCAATCAATCAATCAATCAATCAATCAATAAATCAATCAATCAATCAATCAATCAATCAATCGATCAATCGATCAATCGATCAATTAATCAATCAATCAATCAATCAATCAATCAATCAATCAACCAACAATCAATCAATCATACAATTTATATGTCGCATACGTCATCAGCGGACCGGTCTCAGAGGCGCACACATCCTTATCATGATCATATGTCATGTATATATATATTTATGATAAATAGGTCTGTATTGACTTTTATCCATGTCAATAAAATCTGTATGGTCGTCTGTCTGTCGGTGTCATAATCCAGGCCAAAGCAGGCTCGTCAACAGAGAGTCGGGCCACCAAGGAGCTAGGGCGGGAACACAGCGTTTCGGGCCAGCTATACCTGTATACGGAGAAAGCTTTTGACACAGTCTTAGCTGTGACCCAGTTTTAGTTTATAACAGGTAGACCTATACAAATGTGATATTTGTTCATTCACATTTAAATATTATTTCACGAACAGCCGATACATATTTCAAGAATGCCGTGAAAATGGATGGGGCTGTTATAATTTTTCTAAGTAAATAATGGTACTGAGAACAAAACCAGGGACCATACTTTATACTTTATAATTACACACCTTAATTTATAAGGACACAGCTTGCGTGACCTCATCCTGTGATTGACTTAGCGCCTGGTATAGGAGAGTGTGACCTTAGCCATCTACATTGTTAACCTTTATTCGCCAGTGACAGATCCAGAGGGTTTTTCTGTAAGCTGGAGGTGTGAGTGAATATTGCTTTACATCGCTTTCGGCACAATCTTGCCAACATCGCGACAGAAGGAAGCCCGAAGTCCGGACTATGCCCTACTCTTATCAAATAACTTCAAGGGTTCAGTATCATACACAGCACTGCACTCTCGAGACCTTTGAACAGTTTGGAGCACTGAATACTGGAGGAAAACATCATACTGTAGTGTGTGGATATCAGAAAGATTTCCCAGTAATTGCTTCATTATCGTACTACCCTCTCTTTTTACTTGGTTTAACTGCAAGATTATAACCCCCGAAATCTCATTGGAAAATTTATTTATTCGCTTGTAGTAAAATTATACTCTTTTTTTACCAACCCAGCTAATACAAGGCATTGAACCAATGCTGTTTTAATGCTTGACAAACCTCGAAGACAGTGGCCATCATTAAAACAACATTGGTTCAATACGACGTCCCTTTGGATATGAAAGGGTGTATCTGCCACTTTATGAAGTGGCAGATACACCCTTTCATATCCAAAGGGAAGACGCGACCTCAATGGCGTTTTAATGTTGGTTAACCGTCCTCAACGCTAGTCTAACATTAAAACAACATTGGGCGACCATCTCATGTCATCTGTTGAGTAGGATCCATGACCTTCATCCATTGACAGTGACAGCAGACCAATCTATTACCTCAGAACGTCCTATTACAGTGATTTAGTATGATGAGTGTAGTCAAGGATTCCTTGGTATAGTGAACATGTTTCGTTATAATCTCTACAATTTTAATCTCACTATCCGTCGTTTTCTAAAGTGGAATACATCCATGACAATTAGGCTTTTCCCACATGCTGATGATCACTGATTTATACTTATAAGATCTCGTTTTGTTTTTTATTTTATTTCCAAATTGTTTTTTTTTCAATTTGATTGTTATTGTATCTGGCTTGAAATAAATTGCTTGAAGACGTATATATAGGGATATCAACTGTTACAACGCTGGAATATTTTTAAATAAGCCATGGAGCGCAAATGTTTTTCTGCCTTTGAAATCATCATAATTGTCTTAGTTAGCTTTTCATTTGACTACCGATTTTTATTCTGTGAAACTCAATGACCTTGGCCTAATTTGTTTTCACCGAGCTGGCTAATACAATGAAGTATGGGGGAGGGGGTCTTATATAACCTTTTTTCACCGAGTGACGTCACTGCGTTTCACAGAATGAAGTATGGGGGAGGGGGTGTTATATAGCATTGTTTTCAACGAGTGACGTCACTGCGTTTCTTATAATTGTAAATTTGTAGTTATTTCAGTGCGAGGATCGACTTTAGACGTCAGAATCTGACGTCTACAGACGTCAGATTCTGACGTCTATATTCGATCCTCGCACTGAAAGGGTTAATCAATGCAAATAGAGTTTGCTGTATGCGTATCAACGTGAGTGTATTTAGTTGTATGTGCGTGGAGCATGCCATTGAGGATGAGGAGGGCTGTGAGGCTGGTAATGATAACAGACAGGTGCTATCTGTCCTGTATCTAGGCTTACTGTGAGGGCGGCGCGTCTCACCGGCTTACTGTGAGGGCGGCGCGTTCTCTTAGGCTTACTATTAGAGAGGCACATCAATATAGCATCTCTCCATCAATCAATCTATCACTGAAAACATCTGAGTATCCCATGGAACGCTGGCACAACTTTGTCTGAATGCTGGCTCGGTATTGTAATGTTCAGGTCCACCATTGAGACAAAGTCGGGCCAGCCTCTGTTATTGAACATGTACATGTACCACTAACTGCCATTGCCATGATCCATGGAATATCATCTTCAACCATCAACCGGGTATAGGGCTTACTGCACCTGGAATAATACAGTGTGTAAACGTAGGTCTCAGTAGGTCTCTTTTAATGTGAGAAAATTATCAGACAAATTGGAGTAATCTAAATCATTTTCACAAATTTGAGGTTTTAAATCGAGTAAGCGAGACACAACTTCAAATGTGTGATAACGTGACATTTATTGCTTAGAAAGTTAACCCTTTCAGCGCGGGGATCGACGTTAGGCGTCCATAGACGTCAGATTCTGACGTCTAAAGTCGATCCCCGCACTTAGAAAGTGGAATATTTCTAATCGCCGTAGACCAATAACATAGGTATTTAAATGAAGTGGAAAGAGCGAAACTAAAACATTTATAATGATTTCAAAGTCTTTGATCTCCATGGTTTATATATAATATTCCTGCACCTCAAGGGTTAATGAGGCTGAGGCTGAGCTGCCGGAGAATGCAGATTATCCTATTATCGACCTCATTCACAGTGATTGCTCTGAATAATGAGCATCTACGGATTGTGGCTGTTCTGAGTTAGTGCAGAACGGGAGAGATGTCTGGCATAGCAATGGCAGCAGAGTGGGAATACAATTGGTTGAGGCAAACACATTAACAGTAGTAACGGCTTACATATCAATAGGACAGTTATTGCTAATTTCCTTTGTACAGGTTTCATCAGCTATCCACCTAGCAAACACAAAATATTTGTACAACATTTGTACAATGTTGGGCCAACGTTGAAGACGTTGGGCCGACGTTGTACAAATGTTTTGTGTTTGCAGAGTAGGCAGAGCTATATGAAAGCAAAACACAGTAGATGTTCACTACAAGGCAAACGACAGAACTTCATTTGTATACCTATATGTTATGGGTCTACGGCTATTATATATATATTTGAATTCTTACAGTGCAGTGATCGACTTTAGACGTCGGATTCTAACGTCTAAATCAAGCGTCGCGCTGTGAGGGTATTGCTTTATGACCGTCATTCAGTTTCTGTTAGAAAGTAAGCAGTCGACCTATACAGCGACGGGATCGACTTTAGTCGTCAGAATCTGACGTCTGTAGACGTCAGATTCTGACGACTAAAGTCTGTACGACTAAAGTCCGCACTGTAAGAATAAAAATATTTCTAATGGTCGTAGACCCATACCATAGGTATTCAAATGAATCAGAAAGAGCTAGCTAAGACATTTACGATGGTTTCTAATTAAATAAAACCCTTTGGTCTCCATGGTTTAATGTTGTTCAACCTTGTACAGCGATGTAGAGCTGCATAACGTTAAAAAGCAGTAACTCCTTACATAAACTATCGTTTATCGTTGCATTGCAGTATATTATTACTCAAAGATAAACACCAGTAACTGAAATGTAAGCTGTTTGTCTTTGAGCTGCATGATTCTCTTCTTCCATCGACTAATGGCATACTGAACACCGAGCAAAGACAAACAGCAGTAACTGAAACGTAAGCTGTTGTCTTTTAGCTGCAGGATTCTCTTCTGCCATCGACTAATGGCATACTGAACACCGAGCAAAGACAAACAGCAGTAACTGAAACGTAAGCTGTTGTCTTTTATCTGCAGGATTCTCTTCTGCCATCGACTAATGGCATAGTGAACACAGTGCAAAAGCAAACAGCAGTTACTGCTTACTTGGAAAGTAGGCAGTTACTGCTGTTGTCGTTGACATCAAAATCAGAGCTAAACGGCAAGATCTTTTTTTTTTGCTCCACGTTTCTGTAAACAATCAAATTAAGCTCAGCATGGCGGTTGTACACTGCTAACCCAATTGTCAGAATTGCATCTTAATTATAAATAAGTCTTGCATATTGACAAGTAATTGAATCGTATGTTATACAATTATATGTCATAGTCAGAACTCAGAACTCAGAATTATATATTCGCCTCTTTTAACAAATAGTATATAGTCTGATAATGATATACAAATTATTATTGATGTAATCTGCATGAAGACTCGCATTAAGATCGAAATTTTGATCGCTATCATGCAAGCCACCATAATTAGTTATAAAAAATCAGCAAGACAAAAATATAAAATCAAAAACAGATGGACATACCAGAGCTGCATGGACCAAGCGTCATAGACGTCGATAGTGCTAAGAGATATATTTTATTGACCTCTATTACTTTGGTTGACGAGGATACGTGAACACAGACATTCACATCAATAAATAGTTAAACAATACATTCAATTTTTACAAAAAATGTAGGATCCAGCGACTACAAAGCTACTTCTTTGTGCTGGACTAATGTTGGGCCAACGTCGTAGACGGTGCGCCAACATTGGTCCAACACAAGAAACATATAATCAGATGTCTGCATTTTCCTCGCTGACATTAATGGTTGTTTTGATCAGATATGAAACAACTGTAGTCAGATTCAAAGACTTTCGGTTATCGCTCAGTTAATTCTCAACCAATTTTCATGAATTTTACACACACTTTTTCATGCGGCGACTACTCTTAAAATTCTTTGAAGTTTCAGTAGGTATTGCAGAAGCTAGACCATTTTACAGGACATTCTGTGACGAAGGTTTAGTCTATAGAGGGCGACATTTATTATGTTAAATAGATTAACTTTTAAACTATACTATATATTTTTTTCAATGACATTTTCAGGGTCGCCGCATCACTAAAAAAAGTACTTGTGAAATTTTAAGAAAATTCAGCGATTTTTTTCACCACGGTGAATGTGAATTCTAATATATTTTGCACACTCACAAATCCAAGGTGAAGATTGACGATGTGTCCTCTTTAACATGTTTAAATCTATTTATATTATGTATAAAACATGCCACAGACTTGTCACCCTACTTAACGTCTTGTCTTTGGTAGACCCATGCTGCCCATGCAGTAGCAGGTGCATATACGTAGCTCATGTATACAACTCGTTAGTGAAGTCATCATAGTCATAGCAACACGTTACATGTGTTTTTCCAAACCACCCTCTTTTAGCGGCCAATACATACATGTCTGAAGAAAGACGTCAAGTACATGGTACAATCACGATTGACGTGTTGTCTCTGGTGAATCTCTTGCAGTTCTGTGGCAGGTGCCTGCAGCTCATGCGTGCATCTCGTTAGCGAAGTCATTACTTGTGCCCCATGGGCACGAAACATATACACAGAATATATATATTTTGTACAACAAATAATGTCGTATCTAAGTCTATATTTGGGCTAAGTGTAAAAAATGGGGCTGCCACAATTTCAATACTGGTAGCCCGGTGGTCACTTCAATTTTAATCATTTGCAGTTGGGTAGGGACTTTTTTAGTATTGGCCCTTAATTTTATATGTTGGCCCCTTTTTTCAACACTGTATGAGCCACATGGCCACATGTTTCGTTATAATCTCTACAATTTTAATCTCATTATCCGTCGTTTTTAAAAGTTGAATGCATCCATGACAATTAGGCTAACCGCTTTTCCCACATGCCGATGACCACTGATTTATACTTGTGAGATCTCGTTTTGTTTTTATTTCAAATACACATCTTCCAAATTGTTTTTATTTTCAATTTGATTGTTATTGTATCTGGCTTGAAATAAATTGCTTGAAGACGTATATAGGGATATCAACTGTTACAACGCTGGAATATTTTTAAATAAGCCATGGATGGAGAGCAAATGTTTTTTCTGCCTTTGAAATCATCATTAATGTCTTAGTTAGCTTTTCATTTGAGTACCGATGTTATGGGTCTACTTCTAATGTAAATTTGTAATTATTTCAGTGCGGGGATCGACTTTAGACGTCAGATGCTGAAGTTTTGGAGCTCCCAAATTAGGATATTTCGGCCTATACCCCTGAGGTGTAGTCTGGATGCTCAGGGTGCAATCCAGACTACACCCGGTTTGAATACAGAGTGTAGAATATAGGCGCACAGTCTGTGTTCGTATAATGCAGCAACCCAGTAAACACAAAACATTTGTATAACATTTGTAAAATATTTGTACAATGTTGGAGCAACGTATAATACATTTGTATAATATTTGTACAATGTTAGAGCAACGTCGCAGGGGGGTCCTAACCCCTCCTTTTTTAAACTAATATAGGTATTTGTCATTTAAAATTGACTAGGGTAGTTAATAGTAGTAAATTTAAAATGGCGAGACTCCGTTAATTTATAAAAAGCCGATCATTTTTATTTGCATCCTTTCATGTGGTCATGATATGACGGCGCTTGATCAAAATTGGGTCCCGCACTGAAAGAATTACAAAACTCATAATGGCCATAGATCTATAACATAGGTATTCAAATGAAGCGGTCAGAGCTAAGGGGTTTTGTCAAGTTAAAAAAATCCAAAAATCCGAGAAAAACTCGGAAGTGGGTGGGTGGGTCAAGCCCTAACTCGTCTGGCCAATCCGAGTTTTTCTCGGATTTTTGGATTTTTTCTAACTTGACAAGACCCCTAACTAAGACATTTATAATGATTTCAGATTGAAAAAACCCTTTGGTCTCCATAGTTTGTACAAAAATATTTCAGCACTTTAAGAGTTAACAAGCGTGTATATGCGCGTCTTGGACTTAAAAGGTCAATACACATGTAGTGATGACTGGTTGTCATTAGTGATCACTGGACCATATGATGGACCAGGTCAACTATATACAGTCTGTTGCTTGTAGGAGGAGGAGGGGGTTAGTTAGAGGTCAACAATAAACCATAGATACAACAGATGAAAAAAGGATTGTCCCATTAAAAAAATAAAAATGTAGGTGTTAATCGATAATAGTCAACGTCTTCTCAACTAATCTATGCCACATTGACACACTAAATGTACTAGGGTAGTGCCTCAACTTGAGGCACTACCCTAGTACATTTAGAGTGTCAAATAGCGATATTTTGGTAATTTTATCGTTAATGGGGCAATTTTTAGAAAAGGTGGGCAAGGACCCCCCTGACCCCCTTCTGGATGCACCCTCCCCATGCCACTGATGTAGTAAGGTAATCGCATCTTATTCTGACATAAACCAAGTAAAATAGCCATTCTCAGTTTGTAATAACTACATGGTAGAGACCTTATTAGGCCAGACACATAAGCGCCTTTGAAAGTTTGAAACGTCTGATCAAGAATTGTATCTATATAAAAAATTCTTGGTCTGATCAAGGAGGTTAAAAAGACTCCCTGGTCTGATGGGTCACTGTGTCATACCACAGAACTGGAACACACTTCTCTGGTTCGTTATAGTGTTATAACACACCTTATATGCTATCATGAAGTTATGTTATCAAGTTGCGTATCCCTACCTCGACTCATATTTGGTCAAAATTTGCAAATATTGGTTTCCAACATGTCAAAATACTCATCTCATTTCAATAACTGTGATTTGGTCGGATAATAAGACGGAATAAAAGCGATTGTAGTCGTGTTAAAGGCTTAAAGGGACTGGCCCAGGCTAAAATCATCAAAAAATCGTTGATTTTATTTTGGCTCCTTAATATGACCATATGATGTAAACATGTCCATAGACTAGAACTGCAAAAGTTTTTTAATTTTTCTGCTGCGCATTCACCTGTTAGACTAGATATAGAGACGAAATTCCTGATTTGTAATTATTGACAACCATGTCAAAAATTAGAAATACGGGAGTTTCGTCTCTATATCTAGTCTAGCTGGTGAATGCGCAGCAGAAAAATTAAAAAACTTTTGCAGCTCTAGTCTATGGACATGTTTACATCATATGGTTATATTGAGAAGCCAAAATAAAATCACCGATTTTTGTATGCTTTTAGCCTGGGCCAGTCCCTTTAATGGATTAATCCCATGTCAGTGATGATAGTAGGCCTGCATTATTATATACAATCATGTATTATATAACGTAGGTACCACTGCAGCTGATGTCGCACCCTTGGATATGAAAGGGTGTAACATCCTGCCTACACACACCCTTTCATATCCAAGTGACTGGCATATCCCACCTCATCCCCAACAAATAAAACTCATTAAATAATGGAATCCGCCTGTAACTTGACTCTGCAATAAGCTCATAATTATTTTAAAAATAAACGAAAATATTTGTATCTTGATGACGACAATAAATGATAATATGAATTAAATCATTATTTTCAACTTACCATTTCGCCAAGGTTATCCATATTGTTTCGCACATAATACTCGATTATTCCTCAAGTTGTTTTTTATTCCTTTGTGTCCATGCGATATACAGCGAGCGTTATATTATCCCCAATTGGCTGAGCTCAGATCTTTATCCACAGATACATTTTCCAGTCATTGGTTAATATGTCTTTGGTCCATCATTAATCACACACGGGGTCAAGGTTGTTGTGTAGGATTGTAGACCTACTGTTGCCATTGCGTGTTGTACTTGTAGGTAGGGCCTAATGAAATCATGTATTATAGTAGGCCTATCCGGTATATTGATTTGTCTGTATTAAGCCTATATAATTATACTCCTGTCAGTTCAAACCCCGGGATCACTGTATTATATTCGCATAGTGGTAGATCCTGTTGAAGTCTCCGGTATGATGTAAAAGTGTAAACAAACTCACAGACTGTACACGGGAGCCGGCTGTCCCGCATAGACAGTACACACTGGCCAGCTGTGCAGCATCCGTGAGCGGATCCCGGCAGGGTGGGCGATAATACCAGTCCCTCACACAGCCTCTGTCGGCAGACTGGGCGATATTAGCGGATCCTGACGCTGCCTCTCCTTCATGTAGTCCCCCCTCCCCATTCAGCATCCTGCCCACACACACACTAGTAGTCTGATGCTGATGCTGATGCTGCTGCTGATCCAGGTATAACACCATAACGCTGATGCCGATGACTCTCTGAGCGCAAACCTCGGAGTTTCTATACCTGATATAAATGAAATGAATCGGGCTTTAGGCCACCTCTGTGCACATATAGGCTAAACTGGGCCAGGAGAACCTCCTGAGGATGGTGAGATGAATGAGATGACACTGTCCTCCAGACACAGGATTCGAAATTCTAGTCCTGGCGGTCTGAGGCCGAGCACGCTACCTCGCGGTCACGGAGGCTCCTTACAATACTGAGTTTTACACGTGGATGGGGAAAAAATATTTGTGTTTTGTGTTCTTTCAAACCTCCGAGACCGGGAGACGAACCCCGAACTCTAGCGTGAAAGGCAGCGGTGCTAACCACTACCCTAGGGCCCCCGCCCTATTATACCTCATAACACAATAGGCCCCTAATTATTAACCCATTATATCCTGCTACTTAAGTTATTTAAATTTTCACCCACTTGAAGTTGTGTCTCGCTACCGCGAACCACAACTTCATGTAGGTGAAAATTATGCATATTTGTTTAATTTGATATCAAACATTTGCTAATTTTGATGTCTAAACACACATTTCGCTCCCAATATCAGTGATTTGGTCGATTAATAAAATAGGATAAAAACGCCAATAGTCGTGATCAGCAGGATGAGGGGTGATTAGTAGGGTGCCGATAGCATTATGAAATTTGCTAACCCTATGTTATATTAGAAGCTCAACAGCCCTGAAAATTTCAGGGCTGTGTCTTTTACTAGAAACATGTTGATGCTGCAGCAGCTCTCAGGACGCTCTCAGTGCCAACCACGGCCATTCGAATTTTTATATTGATAACACAATAATTAGTGTTATATATTTGAAGACTGAATTATAACCAATAAAGCATTAGGAAATTTACGACCCCTATTTCTTTGTAAAAGCTCAACAGCCCTGAAAATCCCAGGGCTTTTTATCTTCTACTAGAAAATAGCGTCTGCAAAATTTCATGAAAATCAGTTGACTGACGAAAACCCCGCGCTAGTGGTTATAATTCGGTCTTCAGGTATAAAAAATTCAAGAACTAAATGTGCCAAAGTACGTATATGTCCAGTCAAAATTTTAACCATCGAGTTAAGAAGACCAGTTTTTATTTGTACTCAAGAGAGAATTACGGCCAGTAAAAAATACTAGCTGGAGGGATAGTACATTAAATCAGGCAGGTGTAAAGAGTCTTTACACCCCCCTGATTAAACGTTGTATCAAATGTTCTGTGGTGTATTTTGGAAATGGTATTCTGTTTTTATTACGTTGCTTGGAAAAAATATCCTGGGAATACTGAATTGGAATTTTATTGTTGCTGCCACTACTCTACTGTAACTGATGCTGCTGCTTCTGCTGCTGCTTCTGATGATGATGATGATGATGATGATGATGATGATGCTAGCAGTATCAGGTCCCAGCTAACACGAGATGTTGAACCAATGTTGGTTTAATGTTGTCCCAACGTCTGCGACGCTGGGACAACATTAAACTACCATTGGCTCAACGAGTCGTGTTAGCTGGGACCCTTTCCTGTCTGTGTTGACCTGTCTGACACAGTCACAGATTTAGTGCATGTAGATATCTCCATGGTCTGACGCATCATGCGGGGGTATGTATGGAGGGGTCCAGCACCAAGTACAGAATTACTAGTAGTCATGTTGATCCATGCGAGGGTATGTATGTTGGGGTTCAACACCAAGTCCAATGTTTCAGTCCTCAACCTTCCACTTATCACCTGCAGCCCAAGTGAATATTATATTCCGGAATTTCAAGAAATTATGATACATAATGTATCACTTTAAAAAAAATGAAAGTTGTCGCGGAAATCATGCGCGCCTGTGTATTGTAGTTTATCTTTGGTACCCCTGACACGGATGGTATTGTTCAGTAATTTCAGCTGTATAACTCGGGCTAGTGAGTTGTGGTTACGTAATTACGTAATTACGTAACCACACCCACTTTCAAAAATCATGAGACGTTGACACAGCGTGGAATTACTGTTGGGACAGTATCGCAAACGGTGAGCCAATGTTAAACCGACATTACATAGACCCGCCGTCAGAATAACTTGTATCGTGTGTTTTTCGCCGATTGTTCAGTCAATTTTCAACCGATTTTGATGGAATTTTGCAAGGACTATTTTCGAGTCACGCGGCGACTACCGTGTAATTTTCATCAAACAATATTATATAGTTCAAAAGTTAGACCATTTAACATGTAGTAAATTGCTAATTACGACGTCCCTCTATAAACCCAATAAACTGGTTAAATTGAAGTTTGTTTTTAGCCCTGAATTGCATTACATGCCAGATGGTCTAATTTTTTAGCTGTAAAATATTTTCCCGTGAAAATTTCACAGTAGTCGCCGCGTGACTCCAAAAAAAATGAGAAATCGGCAAAAACATGCGATACAAGTTAATCTGACGGCGGGTATAGAAGGTTTATACCGTGTTAAAAATGAAATGAATCGGGCTTTAGGCCACCTTTGTGCACATATAGGCTAAACTGGGCCAGGAAAACCTCCTGAGGATGGTGAGATGATTGAGATAACACTGTCCTCCAGACACAGGACTCGAAATTAGAACCCTGGCGGTCTAAGGCCGAGCACGCTACCTCTCGGTCACGGAGGCTCCCCACAATACTGACTTTCACACGTGGATGGGGAAGAACATTTACGTTTCTTTCAAACCGCCGAGACCGGGAACCGAACCCCGAACTCTGGCGTGAAAGGCAGCGGTGCTAACCACTACCCTAGGGCCCCTGCCCTTATACCGTGTTAACAAAAATTTACCGGCAAATTTAATCACCCCCCCCCCCCTTCACACACACACTGCACTCAGCCTGATACCTACCACAATTACCACCCACCACATACAGTGACCACAGACACACCCAAATTAATTAACTTATATTAACCACACAAATAACAGGCCACAATGACAGATCTAACCACGAAATATCTCTGTAGCTAGGGCGGGGGTCCTGGTGCAGTGGTTAAAGCTGCCTGCTTGGAAAGTCGGAGATCGCGGTTTCGAAACCCATTTTGGCTTTTAGGTTTCAAAGAAACAAAAAATGTTCCTTCCCTGCTGACTCGTAAAGATTTAATATTGTGGGGAGCCTCCGAGAGGTAGCGTACTCGGCCCAGACCTCCAGGGCTCGAATTTCGAATCTTGTGTTTGGAGGGCAGTGTAATCTCATTCATCTCACCATCCTCAGGAGGTTCTCCTGACCCAGTTTAGCCTATAAGTGCACAAAAGTGACCTAAAAACCTATTCATTTCATTTCATTTTATCTCTGTATCTAATCAACCAGTTGAGAAAGAAATACTATCCATTAGTACTTTATGATAGGAGGACTTTTTCAATTTATATTCATATACATAACCGTATTTGCAAATGTCTGTTAAATTCAAACAGTAATCAATCAATGACAAACCATGTAAAAATCAGGTAATGACCACGCATCATTTCGTGGTAATTTAAATTCACATGGCCGAACTGATGGAGACAATGATGTTTTTTCCTATATACTATTGGTATATTTATTCCGAATTATTTTCTTCTTAGCAATTCCTGAAAGTATGAATGTTTTGTTTCTGTTTAAAACGCTAAAATATTTCTTACATAAACCAAGAGACCAAAGGGTTTTTTAATTTGAAATCATCATACATGTCTTAGTTAGCTCTTTTCGCTTTATTTGAATACCTATATTTTGTGGGTCTACGGCCTTTATAAATATTATTATAGATCTTTTACTATATTAGTGCAGGGATCGAAGCTGACGTCTAAATACGTCAGATTCTGACGTCTATATACGTCAGATTCTGACGTCTCAAGTCGGTCTCCGCGCTGAAAGGGTTAATGCCTGGTGAAGATGTATTAGGAGGACGCCGCGATCTGATCCTGATTTGACCCCCCCCCCCTTCCCAAATCCAAATCCCTGTCAGCCATGGCTCCAGATGTCTGGAATATGTCTAATCAAAGGGTCAAAAGGTCAACAGTGACATTTCAAGCAAACCTGCGCATACAATTGAGTAAAATAATGCACCGTGTAAGAGCACATTCCATAGATCACGCTGTAATAACATTTTATAAATCCATTCTCTTGGCCATGCAATTTTGAAATGCTTTGGTGATGGATTTACAATCTTCTAAACTATAAAATCGGTTTTGAAAATTCGTGTGTGGTCAGTTTCTGTTTTTAGGAATATAGAAAAGACGTCCTTTCAAATTCCTTGCTGGATCAGATATGTGGTAGAATTGAAATCCTGTCAACTTCTCATGTATTCTGATATTCACAAGATGTGGAACCGATGTTTGTTTAATGTTGGCCCATCGTCTACGACGCTGGGCCAACATTAAACCAACATTGGGTAAATGTCATGTGTTTTTTGGGATTAGACAGAATGAAGATGGCACCTCACCAACCCCCCCCCCCCCCCCGATCCCCTTTCAGGAGACACGTCCAGGTCAGCAGACGTCTGGCTCATATCTTATTAACAGTGCTGTCCGGAGGTCAAAAGGTCAACATTGCCATACAGAATCGTTGTGTGTGACGCCATCACTTACTATACAGGAGTTAGCACCGCATTCGCTTGCACCTGCGCTTCCAAGTAGAGCTGTGTTTTGTTAGTTGCCCTTATGTCTTCTTGTGGATAAAATTTTATTTTATTAAAATATTTTTTCTATGTTTTTTTAACTATGTAATTTTCTGTCCACCTCTTGGTTTCTTCATTCAATCTGATGTGTTCTAATGCTATCTGTTCTGAAGTTTGTTCTGATGATATCTCACTGGCCGTGTCATCTTCTACGAGGCCGTGGATTTGTGTATTCGTTTTATCCGAAAAAAATCAACGTTTTAAACATAGCGGTGACTGAAAGCGATCTCGACACCACGTCCGAAAAATGTCCATAACGTTTTAATGACTGTATGGAAAATGAGCTGAGCATGCGGGTATGTAATTGGAATGTTACTGATTCTAAAAATATATTTTCGACCTGATTATTCTAGAGCAAGTCATAGGTCATCTTGCCGAATTAGGTCAGACAATCAGACCTCAGCAGACAACTTGGTAGCTGAATGTGGTCTTAGACAAAATCGTGGAACATTTCTTTGGACGGTCATATCTAATTATTTTTTTTCGCCGTAGCCTACATGTACTGTGTATGGCGAATAAATAAATTAAATATGACCGTCGAAAGAAATGTCCCACGATTTTGTACGGGGTCAATCTGTGGCTGAAACCTGTTTATATCTGACCACTTCATTTGCTTTGTATTGATCATGAGTTTTTGATTTGTGATTACGTCTGGCCATTTTATGTACATACAGAGTGAGCAATTAGAAATGCTAAATACAATATCTCTCAAAGCAAAACTTCGCCCATTTTTATATATTAATATGCTACTCGTTAACACGTAAGAATAATTTCGCCCACGTTTTGTAGATGTGTGTGTAATTTGAAATGTTTTTGGTTTGTACCATGACTTGCGCCGCCCACCATCCATTCCTCTTATTGGACGTAGCCTAATCTGACTCCGTATGACTTTGTATCTCGTGATGAGTGTCGTCACGTGACATCCACAACAGGAGTTTGCCAATCAGGATGCAGCCCACGACGTCGTTGTGACGTTGAATCAACGTCAATGACGTTGATTCAACGTCGCAACAACGGCGTGTGCCCATCGGGAATTCCGCCGATTCAATGACTTTAATTTCCTCACCAAAATGTCTGCAATTTGTACCAAGTATAGGTTTTTATTGGGGATTTTTATTATTTTTTCAATCCATCCTTGGAGTTACATCAACAATGCTAGCAGTCTGGAATGAATACAAACGCTAATAGGAATATAAGGAACAATATGTTACAGCATTTAAAATAACAAGTTTCGTTTAGCTAATCCCGATACAGCTTTTTATTTGAGGAATATTCAAAAAAAAAAATTGGAATTGCATCAGCTAATTATTAGCTAGGAATACATATAAACCTCGATCAATATTGCAGCACGTAAAGTGTTAATTGTCCCAAGAATAATCTATCTGAAAATTATATTGACTTTCTCTCATTTTTATTAGAAAAGTTAAGATATATCATAGCTTTTCTAATGCAAATGAGAGAAAGTTAGGTGATTTAATATTAGGATTCAGAATGGAATGGGGGGAAGTAGTGTGGTTTGTTTTAATAATTAATTAATTATACACGTTTGCTAGGATAGCTTAGACAGTCCAATGATCGCACTGCACATGATAGAAATCTATCATGTGCAGTGCGATCATTGCACTGTCTACCCTAGCAAACGTGTACAATAAATTATTCAATCTAACCACACTACATTTCCCGAGTGGGACCTGTATTTTATTTTCTTTCATTAATAGGTGCAAATTCCGGTAGCAATATCCACCTTAAAATGAATAAAAATACTTCATATAACCCTTACGACACTGACATATGGTCAAGTAGCATATGTTTGTATAAACCATGGAGACCAAATAAAAGGGTTTTTCAATTTAAATCATCATTAATGTCTTAATTAACTTTTTCCGCTTCATTTGAATACTTTTGCTGTAGGTCTGTTTAACTCGTTCAGGGCGGGGTCCACATTAGACGGTAGATTCTGACGTCTAAGGTCGGTCCCCGCACTGAAAGGGTTAAGAGAATATTTAGGTGCAATAATACGAAACGAAAACGCAAAGCGTCTTTGTTTTAATCATGTTAATGGGACTGATATAACTTCTCTTGAGAAATTCTTAATAAAAAAATGCCTCATGTCTGCATCAATATGAAAACAAATGTTTAATGAGTTGATGAATAAAAGTTTGTAGAACGTGCTTATTTTAATGGGTGACACTTTCCTCTTCAATATTATTAACTGAGCTGCTGGACTGTATACGGTTGGAAGCATTTTTAGATCAATGGAAATATCACTAAATTTGATAAAATATTTTTCAGTAGATGATTAGTTAATTCAATAATTCAATATTGGAGTTATGGTCTATTTTTGATAAATAAAAAATATTTTTATCATTTGAATCTGGAAATTGCGTCAGCAATTCCAGCTTCAAATGAATGAAAAATAGAAACAAACGATTCAGCAGGACATTGGTTAATTTGTTTACATGATGCATAAATGTAACACTGGTCCTTAATGTGTTAATCCTGCTCTTTGCGTCAAAGGGTGACCAGGCTCCTGTTTGTCTCAGTGCGCATGCTCCCGGCCGTCTAGCCGGCGCCATGACACCTAATAAGGTGAATATTAATGAGGCGATGTAACCCGATCCAACCAATCAGCGTCTACAAGATCAGACCGGATGTTATAATCACGTGATTAAAAGCGACCAATCAAATCATCGTTTTCTTTGTGGTTGACAAGTCACAATTAACATTTTAGGTACCATAGGTGAAGATCGGGTAAGTCGGTGGTCGGAGCCCGACCCTTTCACTGCGGGCGGCGCATTTAAGCGTTTTTTCTACAAATTTATTGACTGAAATTTACCGAATGTGTTGATTGAGATCGTACATTCTGCATCAATTCATTATTCTTACACATCGCGTTTCTAACGTATTTTTACTTTTTATTCATTTCAATCTTATAGTCAGTGTTGGTTTAACGTTGGCTCAGCGTCGCAGACGATGGGCCAACGTTAAATCAACAGGACTGACAGCTCCAAATAAACTTTAAAATTTCAAAATTTTCAAAAATGTAAATGAATTTAAGATTTGTAGAAACAGAATATCACTTGATGTGTGTCTTCATACACGAAGGAGGAAGGGGGGAATATATTTATTAAAAGTGTCCTTCAGGACACACATAAACTGTAATGTATTCCTGTTGTGCCATCGGCTTATACAATTAAAAATCATTCTTATTTCTCTTTTATCTATAGTAAATGCGAAACCCAACATTGTAAAGACTTACGCAATTCTAGTCTGTGAACATTTTGAAACTTAAGAAAATATCAAGGAGCCAAAATAAAAACAGTGATGATTTTAGCCTGATTGTGTCGCGTTAACGAATTTACTACTGTACCACATGTATGTTACGGCCGCGTACGTCCGAATAAAAACATCCTGTCAATAAATAATTTAATATAATTTTATTCACCAGGTGGCTCTTGTGTGACTATGGGTTATACAACAAGAGGATTTATAGGGCTTACAGATGACGAGCCATAATTAGGTAGAGGAAGACACCGGGAGCGCGGGGTGGGGGGAGGGGGGATGGGTGACATGGCTAAATTAAAAACACTACACAGAAACCAGAAAAATAATCCTGTGGTTAAAAAACTGCCACTAGATTAATTGTGTCTTGCCATGGCTTCAACTGTGTAAATAATTAATCATCGCCATGACGTCACCTGCAGTAAAAATAACCGAGAATGAATTGCTATTGTTCTCGACCATAATTATTTTTCAAAATTTCGAGATCATTTCAAGCAATACGTAGCCGAGTATAGTAAGGGACGCACCATTTGATATCTGGGGGGGGGGGGACGGGCTAGAGTTTCTGTTGCTTGCAAACTTTTTTTTTTACCTTCGAGAGAAAACAAGCTTTTTCTAGCGATCAACGTCCGACAATTTTTTTTTTATGTTTCGTCGAAGACATTTTTTGTCGTATGCTTTCCCTATTATGTAGGTTACCATTTGGTGTTTTTTCTGTTAAACATATTTTTCACCAATTTCGACAACAAACTTTTTTTTTGCCCAAATTTTCAACAAACTTTTTTTTCTGACGTTTGTGGCGACAAACTATTTTTTTCAATTTTTTTCTAGCTCCCCCCCCACCCCCCCCCCCAGATATCAAATGGTGCGTCCCTAAGCAACGGCTCTAGGCGAGCAAATCGAGTCACAGACGATCAGCGCTACTTGACCCGATGTCAGCTTAATGACTTTATACAACGAGAAAAAACAATGCAATCAAA